>PVIY010034145.1:0-27415 GCA_004026745.1 Myrmecophaga tridactyla
GAACCAAGAAGCTGGAAGAGAAAGCTAGCAGACTTCACCACGTGCCCTTCCAGCTGAGAGAGAAACCCTGAACGTCATCGGCCTTTTGAATGGAGGTTTCTTTCCCTGGATGCCTGAGATTGGACATTTCTATAGACTTGTTTGAATTGGGACATTTTCTCAGGCTTAGAACTGTAAACTAGCAACTCATTAAACTCCCGTTTAAAAGCCGTTCTGTTTCTGGTATATTGCCTTCTGGCAGCTAGCCAACTAGAGCACATGCCCAGAATCCAGCCCCTTCTCCAGTGCTACCAGCATGGCCGCCACCTTCATCCTCGCCTGGATGGAGCAGGGCACTCGGCCTCTCAGCTCCTACCCTGCGTGCCTCAACACAGCAGCCGCAGTGATGCTTTTATAACCAAAGTTGGATGACGTCACTTCTCTGGTTAAAGCCCTACAAGCCAACAGTTCAGTCCCTACCACAGCCTAGAAGGTGCCTGTCATCAGCCCCTCCCTGTGCCCATGACCTCTGACCTCCTGCTGCGTCTCTGCCTCCACTCACTGTACTCTGGTGTCACTAGCCATGAGCAGGTTATTCACAAAGCCTGACTCAGGACCTCAGGGCCTCTGTTCCTTCAACCTGGAAAGTTCTTTCCCCAGATACACACCTGGTTCATTCTCGGCCCTGCAGGTCTTTGCTCAATGAAACTCTGAACAACCTACCGGAGCACATTTTTTTCTTCATAACTATTATTAGTTTGCTGCCGCCTCCCCTGAATATAAATTCCTAGAGGCAAGCACCTTTAGCCATTTTGTTCACTGTTGTTCCCATAATGCCTAGATCAAAACCCGGCACCACCTAGGCACTGTATAAATGTTTGTTATTTTTGGATGTTAGCACATAGAGAATTCCTGGATGAGAAGAAAGAAGTCCTGGAAGCAGGACGACTTATTTTTTAAATCAATACCAACATTTAATGTCAATGGATAGGCAGTAGGGACATTCTAATCGAGAGGACACCAAACAATTTCCATTTGCTTTTTATTAGTTCCTAAAACTTTCCAGAAATTCCCCATTCCCTTGCCCATTATAAGCATCTTTCCCCCATATTCTTTTTTTTCCCCACAATTTCTCTTTTGCGTTGTATTTATAGGAGTTCTCATATTCATAGTGTTTATAGATTTGTTTTTTGCATTGGTACACTTAGTTGAAATGAGGGCATCCTTCTCAAGGAAAGATTTTCCACATTCTTTATCATCAGAATCTTGCCACAAAGTATGAATTGTCTGATGCTGTATAACCTTCTCCTTTTCACTGAGAGCTTTCACATTTTTACTATACTGAAAACCTTTATATCCATTAATTCTGCCATCTTTAATAGGGAGGTGCCATTTCTCACATACATTAAACTCATCAGCCTTTCCTCCTGAATACTGATCATGTAAGGTCAATGAGGTTAGACCAGACTGAGCAGGTCCTGCAGTGTCACATGCACTGGGCATTATGCTTGAAGGAAAAACGTTTCTGCCCATATAATATGGTGTTCCTGAGATGTTCTCTTGCTCTGCAGTCAATATTTTGTTGGAAAATAAAACTTTCCACAACTGTTTGCCTTGGTGTTCTGAGATCTTCCCTAAGAGTTCATCCTGTTGGCAGTCTTCTGGGTAGCTCCTGGTTAGAAATTTTTTCTCTAATAACCACTGGTCTTCCTGTCCTAACGCAAAGATCAGTTCTGGTTTTGTAAAACAGAGCCCCACTGAGATGAGGTGGCTGTAGTTCTCCAGCATCCCATCTCTGTACAGGGTCTTCTGGGCAGGGCCCCAGGTCCTGTCACTCCTCCTGGGTGAACTCCACAGCTACGTCCTTGAATGACACTTTGAGGCCTGAGATTTTTCATTTCTGTAGCTCTTAGGAGAATGTAGAGGACTGTGAGGGTTCATCCCAGGTGCGTGGTGTTCACTCTGTGAGGCGATTCAAGTCACTTCCCTCCCCCATATTCTTTAACCTAGCATATTTATCATAGATATTTTAGGTTCCTTATCACTAATTACCAGACTCGGTTAGTCTGTGGGTCTGTTTCTGTTGACTGTTCCTTGTTTTGTTCTGTGACCTCCTGCACGGATTAAATCCTGCACCCCAGTTTGTACATGGTCTTGGTCTTGATGTGCATTCTGGAGGGAGAGGATCCATTGGAAATTAGACCTCTTCCAGATGCTCCTTCAGTTAAGGGGCAGCCCACTGAACCAGGCTGGGTTCTAAACAGCACAACTGGAGTCCCTCATAGGCAGAGTGAAAATCAGCTGTGGGGAGCAGCCAGGAGCCAGAAGTCAAAGGAACCCAGAGGAGAAATGAGAAGAGGCTGCCATGTGCACTGCCATGGGACACAAAAGCCAAGGAACCCCCAAAAAGTTGCTGTCCAGCCAGAAGATAATGACCCTGAGAGGAAGCAGGCCTTCTAGCCTCGAAACTGTGAGCCAATAAATTCCTACTGTTTAATCAACCCCTCGTGTGGTATTTGTTTAGCAGCCAGGAAACTAAAACACAGATCACGTTTCCTATTTCTTCATGTGTCTAGGAAGTTCTGCTGTGTGTTGGATATCATGAACAATGCATTGCAGAGACTCTGGATTCTTTTCCTCTGAAGAGTGTTGTGCTTTGTTCTTGGAGTCAGTAAATCACCAGTGCTACTGGGAGAGCAGGGGCAGGAGGCCCATCACCTCCACCAGGGCTGGGAGAGCAGAGGCAGGAGGCCCATCACCTCCACCAGGGCTGGGAGAGCAGAGGCAGGAGGCCCATCACCTCCACCAGGGCTAGGAGGGCAGAAGCAGGAGGCCCATCACCTCCACCAGGGCTGCGATGGAGGGCTCCCTAGACTTCTGTCCCACTTCCCTTCCCGCCTCTGAGTGCCTTTCCACCACTGCCCCGCTGGTGCTGACACCTGCTTCCCAAAGCCCTCCGGGACTCACTGCTGCCTCCAGCATTAAGTCCCCAAGCCCTGGAGCCTGACACTGACATTGCTGCGTCTGTACCTAGCAGGGCTTCCTCCCCTCCTTGCAAGTTCTGAGCCCTTCCCAGTCTGTCTGTCTTTGACACACCTCCTGTGGATACACCACACACACACACACTCACACACCTGCACATGCACACACACACCCCTCCTATAGACACTTACAACCCACACACCTGTTAAACACATACACATACCTCTTGTAGACATACACCTACACACATACCTCCTGTACACACACCTCCTACACACATTCCTCTTACACACACAAACGACATGGACACACAAAGAAACACATGCCTCTACTACATGGGCACACACATGCTGAGTCCTCCGTTCCCTCTCTGGGGCCCCACACACTTTGCATGTGCATTCCTGCAGCACTGACTCTGCCATGGTCATTTTACAGAAGAACCACAATGCTTTGGATTTTCCATCCCCTGCTCAGCTCCCAGAAAGGTAACTTGGGCTAATTCTCTTGGCCCTTCCTCAATGATTTATTGAACACAGAGGAAAGAGGCGTGGGGGTGGGGTGGGGGGTGCTGTGGCTTCCTCCTCCCTCCTCCTTCCCCTCCCCACACGAGGCTGGTGGTGGGAGGGCCTGCAGTGGTCCCAGGCCTGAAGTGCTCGTAGGCTTCCCCACCCAGGAGGACAAACTCCCTTTGGGTTTAATTTTTCCACACAAGAGCAGAAACCTTTGTCCTAAAGGGAAACTCAAATGCAAAGTGTGTGCTTGATAGTATGACTGAGTGTGCAATGTGTGTGGATGTGTTTGTATGAGTTAATACACAGGTGCACATGTGTGTCAGTTAACATGTCTGTGTATAGGAAAGGGAGGTCTATGCAGAAGGATGTGTGCTTGTGTGTATGTAGGTGAGGGGTGTGTACCTGTGCACGTGAGGTAGAGGGATTTATGAATGTGTGTACTTAGAGGTATATGTGTGTGTGGCAGAGGGATATGTATGCAGGTATATGTGAAGATGGATGTGTGCAGGAGGAGTGTGCAGGAAAGGGGTGTATAGGGGTGTGTGCAGGAGAGTGAAATGGCACTCTCGCACATCCACTCACATCCACTTTTACACACTCACTCATACTCTCAAGCACACACTTTGCATCTGGGTTTCCCTTTAGGACAAAGGTTTCTGGTCTTGCCTGTAAAAATTAAACCCAAAGGGAGTTTGTCCTCCTGGGGGCAGGAGGCTGTGAGTGCGTCACACCTTGTGTGCTTTGTCCCATGCCCCTGTGGCCAGTTGGGGAAGGCATACTGCAATGCCGGTGAAAGTCCTGCTCCTCGCATCGCCGGCCCCACCTAGAAGAGCGCACCACCGCGTGCCCCAGTAGACGGTTCATCTTTTCAGACTAACTTGAGACTGAAGGCTCAAAGGCTGGGACATAAGGCTCTTCAGCCGTGGCTGTGCTGCCTCCAGCCAAGGCATCCAGGGCCACACAGGTGGGACCAGAAACTGGCTAGAGACAAGTCTTCTGACCAGAGCAAGGTGCCCTACATGGGGGATAGCGGTGCTGGAAGGTCAGTATGATTTGACACTGAGGTCATAAAACCCAAGGCAGGGAACCACAGCAAGCATGGGAGGCCTGGCAGGCATCCCGAGAGAAAGAAACTCCTCTCCTCGCTCAACTGAACCCAAGGCTGGGAGCCCACAAGACACCTGCAGACAGTCCCTCAGTCTTGGCCCTGGTTCGTGCGTGGGGTCCCTTTGCAGACCACTCCCCTAGCACCAGCAACTCCTGGGGCACATTGTCTTTTTCCAGCTGGCCTCAGTGAATTTACTGGAGGAACTCAGGCTCAGTGAATTTGACAATGAAAACGATTGGGTCTTAAGCTCAGTTTTTTTGAAGGAGATTGCAATTCTTTATACAGCTCAAGGTGAATACATAATTAGACATTTTTAAAAGTGCGAGGTCCCCAAACACTCCCATCACTAGGTCTCTGAGCCGCTGCTCTTTCAGTAAAGCAATTCTGGAAATCTGTAGAAACCAGGGCAAGAGTTACGGCCTGGACGGTGCTGCATGGCCTTCTACAGCAATTCTGCTAAGCTGTTCTAAACTGGGAATTTGTTTGCCAGAGGGAGGAAAGAGGGGTTACAAGTTTTCTAGTTTTTCAGTACCTCTGGCAAAAACAAAAAAACATTATTTTACGAAGACTACATATTAGCATTTTCTTAGAAACATTTTTTTGTTTTGTTTTGTTTTGGAATGGGCAGGCGTCGGGAATTGAACCTGGGTCTCTGGCATGGCAGGTGAGAACTCTGCCTGCTGAGCCACTGTGGCCCACCCGAAACATTTAATTTTATGAAAAAAAAAACGAACTTATACCGAACCTGAATTTACTTCCATGAGTAGACATTTCTAAGTGGATGAAGACAGAAGCAATCCTGGAATCGACAAATAAACAGGGAAAGAGCTGGAATTAGTGGTTTACATCTTTTTCTTAGAATTTTTACAGGGAAACATCCAGTGGATTTGATATCAGCAAAAAAATTCATCTGATGGTAATGAATTTGTGATTTATTTTTAAACCTCTTAGGAAGTTAGGAGGTTCTACTTAGGCAAGTTCGATCAGAAAGCACAATTAGCGCTATGAGTTTTATAGGGGGAGAAACTGGGACGAAACAACTGACGAGTTTTAAACTACTCCACTGGAGAATTCTTGTCTACTGAACAAGCTCGTGGTGGTCACCGCTGCCTGGGAGTCCGCTGTCCGGGAGGTTTTAAAGCCCCAGAGCCCAGCAGAAGGGCTCTTTTATGTTTCTGCTGCCACAAGGACTCATGGCAGGCCTGTCAGGAGGAGGGCTCTGGGCCGGCCCGCCATTGTGTCCTTTACCCAATGAGGTCTTTCTAGACAGGTCAGTGGGCATCAGGTGGACAAGTCACCACGGGCCAAGGAAAACATGCACGGGCACCCTGAGCTACTGAAACTACCAAGGCATGTGCTCTTTCTAAGGACTACACTCCACAATGGGGCTTTGTTCCTTATAGGAAAAATAGTTGTCATTACAGGAAATAGTTTGGATCAGCTCTCTACAAAGTTTTTAGGTCCACGTTACACTGCAATAACTTCTCCCCTGGTTGGTCCATAACCTGGCCTAATTTATAGAGCTAGTGGAATCCCATAAGCAGCCCTCTATGGGCCTTGAGATTGAGGGCAAAGAAAGCATGGGAGCGTGAGACAGTTAACTGTACAAGCCGCTGCTCGCTGGGGCCCTGCTCCATGCAGCTGGTCAGAAACCAGGATGAGGGGCAAGGAAGGCGGAGAGGAGCCCAGCAGCGGGGGAGTGGCCGGCCCCACAGTGATGATGCTCCTTGGGAGGAGCACAGCAACGGGGCAACTGAGGAGTTAGGGTCTAACAAGAGATTATGATTATGGAATCATTTTGTAGACATTTCTTTTTACTTTCTGGTAATTAGAATACCCAGAAGGAAATACCTGAAATTACTGAACTTTAATCCAACTGCTTTGATCTCTGATAATGACTGTATAACTATCTGGCCTTTCTTTTGGGACTGTAAAATCCTGTGACTGAACTCTCACTTGAACCCCCTTAACCTGTTTTTAATTTTAGAGCCTTATGATCACTAAAGACAGCCCCTGATACTCATTAATGAAAGGCCTCAGGTCAGCCCAGAACTGACCCAGCCCAAGTCCAAAGCCATCCTGCTGGACAGAGCTGGATCTGACCATCACGGGCCCACCTCACTTACACGGCAGTAAACTAACCCGTAAGTGACCTCCCTAGACCTCATTATAACACTAAAAGTCACGCCACCATCACATGAAGACCACCATTCCTTACCTGTGTTCTGTGACTAACAGGTGACCAGTGTGTGCTGGCTCAATAATCAGATCATCACTAACCACATCATCTCGAGCCACTGTGCTCATTGTCCTAAACCTGCCCATCTGCTGTGCTATAAATCCCTCAGAGTCACTGGGGCTTGGGGAGACAGACTTCTAGGCCAAAAGATCCCCAGATCTACTTTACACTTAGCAATAAACTCTCTCTGAAACCCGTCTCAGGAATTGGTCATTTGAGTGCATCAGAAAACCCACAGCTTTTCATTGGTATCAAAGGGACGGTACTTGCTGGAGGGACGTTTAAGGGAAGGTAAGAGAGGAGATATGAGCCTTTTCCTTCTGAGAGTCTTATCCTGGAATGATTTCCTTCAAAGTGTGCTTGGAAACCATGCAGCTCACACGTGAAACTGTAAGGACCCAAGGAGTTAGGAGACCATCCAAGCCCAGCCCAGAACCAGGAACTTAGGAGCAAAGGGTGGGAACGTCAAGGCCACCACAGCTGCCCAAAGGCTTCACCGCTCA
This sequence comes from Myrmecophaga tridactyla, assembly GCA_004026745.1. Classification (NCBI taxonomy): domain Eukaryota; kingdom Metazoa; phylum Chordata; class Mammalia; order Pilosa; family Myrmecophagidae; genus Myrmecophaga; species Myrmecophaga tridactyla. The sequence continues at coordinate 7,324 of PVIY010034145.1, forward strand.
GAGGAACTGCCTGGCCCTCTTCAGTCTCCAGGGCTGGCCTGGTGAGCCAGGTTTGGGACTCCCACCCCAGTATATTGGGAGTCATAAAACGGTGACTGGGCAGTAGGGGACCAGTGGACAGGGGCCAGAAAGGCCAGTATGGCCCAAGAGTGGGAAGAAGGCTGAGCACCTGTGAAATGCAGATCAAGAGGCCAAAAGGCTTGGTGTTAGGGTCCAGGTCCCACTGGCCAGTACCAACACCGTAATAGTGCCGCCCCCTGTAATGGGATCTGGGGGGCTCTGAAGAAAGGTGGGTTATCTGAAAATGGCATTTTCTGAGGAAATACTTAATACCTGAACATCAAAGAACTATTCTATGGTGCAAACATGCTTAGGTAAGGAAGCACTACTGACATCATCCCTTTTGGACTGACCTGGAGGGCACACGGGCTTCCAGTGGCCCGAGCGAGGGTGCCCCTTTAACTGCAGATGGCGGTGGGGCCCCTCCAGAGGGGCTCTCAGGAGAAAACCTCCCAGTCTCCACCCACATCATGGGTGGCTACAGGGCTGGGACCTAACTTTGGTCTGGACTTAGTGGCAGTTGGAGAGTCCCAGCCCTGAGCCACCTGGGCCAGAGAGGCAGGACTGAGGAGGGGCACCTGCCTCAGCAGAAGGAAGGTCCCTGCTCACTGGGTGAATCCCCTGATCCTGGGGAGACTGTCAACTGGAAGTGCCTTGCCCAGGCCCTGGGAGGTTCAGGCACCGCAACAGGCCTGGCCCTTCCTGCTCTGTGCACGCTCAGGCATGGCCCACCAGCTGGGACATCCTCAGGTCCCTTGGGCAGAGGTGGGACGCTCGGCCTTCGGTCCCCACCTGCTGAACCTCCACAACAGACTGACTTCATCCTCAGAGGTTATGTGAACCAGCGAACATCCAGCTAACCAACAGTGACAGACAGGGAGAGTCCAGACATCTGAGGAGACTATCAATAAACCAGAGGGTTAGGCAGGCAGCAAATGAAACCATACAAACATTTATTTTGCATTTGATTTCACTGGGTTCAAATGTCTACACACAGGAGTAAGTCCGCTCACCTCTCTGCAGTGTTCTGACCCTGAGGTACGCTAGCCTGACAGGTATGGCTCTGTCCCGCTGTCAAGTCTGGACCTCCAGGCCTAGCAGGCCCACCCCCGTGATAGTGCCAGAACCACAGCACAGAGAAGGCCACAGGTTCCACTTCAGATGGCACCAGACACTGTGAGGATGGGTTCCCAGGGTCCCTCTCGCGTCCCCCAGGACAGTGAGGCAGCGAGGGTCTGGCTCTTTGATAAGCAGTTCCACAGAAACTGCCTACTAGTTTACAATCCCCTCGACAGGATGCCATGCTCCCCGCTGGCCTGGGATGCCAGCTGGATTCCTCCAGGCAGCACGTAAGGGCTCCCAGATTTTTACCATTCAGATCTAGCTTCAAAGGGCCCCAAAATTCTTGCCACATCTGGACCTAAGAGTAAGAGCTCTGCTTTTCAGAAGCTAGATTCTTGTAATATTTGGACAGAATGAATAATTGTCTTTCATATTTTCTTTGTATTTCTTTTCAATAGTTGCTTGACCCAACAGCTTTCTGTCTGCTCTATACAATGAAAATACAAACTGAGAATAGAAAAAAATAATTAAAGCATTAAATTGTACAAATTACAAGTCTGTTCCAAAATATACTTACATTAAATAAAATATGCATTTCAGTGAGAGATATACAGTAAATGATTCTAAGCATTCTGGCAAGCTTCAGGACATCTAGGTAGGGCCAACATTTCTGGAAGAAGCTAAGAGAATTTGCATCCAATCCGCACTTGCAGTGAGTTTCTTATTGCCAGTCTGTGGTTACACTGAACACATACATCATTAGCATTACCTGTGTGGGAAACTCACTTGTTAGGGAAAAGAGCAAGCAAGCTCTAGCCTCAATTCTGAGTTCACTAAAACTTCAAGAATGTCATCAATAGCCTATACAGTACAGTTTTGAAAAAGTAAACATATCAAAATAAGCAGACAACTCTCTAGAACTCAAAACACACTATCTGGCCATATTGAAATTGAACTCCCCGAGCACAGGCAGTAGAGGCATTTCTTCGTCCAGACAACGTGGCCATGAACTAGTCCACTCCAGGGAAACTGAGAGGGGCTCGGGGTCAGGGGAGGTGGGTTAACCTTGAGTTCTAAGTTAGAGATGCATCTAGAGCACGCAGTCCGTGGCCCTGAGGTCTTCTCCTTGTATCATCTGGCATAACGTTTAATGTAGTCTTCGACTTTATTTCTGAAGTCCTCCTGCAGATTACCAGGGAACCAGGGACAGAATGGGAAGAGCAGGTCAGTGAGAGGGATGGACACTTCATGACCAGCCCAAACCCACCAAAGCAAAGGGCTAGCGAGAGGGCCCACAGGGTCTGCGCTCCACCCACCCCTCCCCATCCCACCCCAGGGCCTGCTGTGTGCGTGACCCGGTCGTGGGGAAGGACTACAGGAGCACCTCACCACCTCCCTTGTCTTCTAGGGGCAAACTGGGGCCCAAACAAGTGGGATCAAAGTCACATCACGAATCAGGCCAGGACTCTGCCCTGCCAGTGTGTCCGAGCCACGCTGCTGCTCTGCGGAAGACCCTCACTTGTAGAACTCCCTCCCAGATCACTTTCCTGGGCCTGGCTGCCTGGTTCAAGGTGCCTACTCTCTACGGCCCCATCAGGGCGAGTCCTGCTTGAGTGGGAGCTGCAGAGCCCCCCCCACAAGGACAGCAGAAGTCCCCCACGATGTGGTCCTCCCGTGAGAACCCCTCCTGGTGGGGATTCCCAAGCCCCCCAGGCTTCCGTTCTTGCAAGTTCCTGGAGGGTGTGGAGGTCAGATGTGGCCCATGTAAAACACACATGGGATCTAGCAGACAGCACTTCTTAAATAAACAGAAGCAATTCCTCTTGACATTAGGACATTTAGAACCAAATGGATGGCTCCAAGAGCCTTCCATGTTCAAAGCCCGTACAAGCCGATCTCACAGTGAGGTGCTGGGGGATGTTTCAGGAAAGGAAACCCTGGGCTCCTCCACTACACTGTGCTCTACGCTTAGGCTGGTGCTTTCAGACCAGCTCAGTTCCTGTCCCCCAGATCCAGGATGCCAGGACACTGCTCATTGCACTGGGCATGAGGAGCCTGTGTGGCGAGTCCATTCCAGACCTCTTTACCTGAGCTACGCTCCCCTCCCTGGAGGCTTTTCATGCTTCTTTTTATCAGTTAGCACTGCAGATGCCACAGCTCCCTGGCTTTTCAAGTACGGGGACATTTGATAACCATACTTACATCAACTTTGGAATTCTTGAACTTACTTTTTCCTTTCCAATGGGTTCTGATATTTTATTACCAGGTGAATAACCTCCTTAATCAGCTGTCTTACTGGAAACACGGCAAAGTAGAAACGCACACTAATGGGCATACTAGTCAATCTAACAGAGGCTGCCTGGCCCTGTCACTGACAAGTGACAGAAACTCAGAGGGGCCAACCTCTCCAGAACATCAACTAGTTCCAGCCCCCTCTTCCATATTGCTGACAGCTCTTTCCAACATGAAAAAGCTAGAATGGGTACAGCCAAATACCCCTAAAGATTGGGAGAAACATCAAAGGAGAAGGTAGAGTTGTAACAGAAAATAGGATTTAACAAATGAGTATGACTGCTGAATCATTATATTGATATTTCTTTTAGTTTCCAGTGTCCTGGAGCAACCAGAAGGAAAAACTTAAAATTGTGGGACTGTAACCCATACCAAACTCTGAAATCTGTTCTACAACTAATTGTTGCCGTGTGCTTTGAAAGTTATTGCTTTTTTGTAGGCGTTATTTTTCATAATTGAAAAAAAAGCTCCCATGGAAAAAACCTAATGCCCACCAATAAGAAAAAAGTGAAAAAAAAAAAGCCTGGTACAGCCACATCTTAATCACTGTGTGGCTCCTACCAAGAATTACAGCTCATGCCTGGATCTGGAGCAGAAAAAGCTGAAAAAACAACAAAAAAGTAATTGAGTAAGAATGAGCTCATCCTTTTGGGTTAAATAGAATCCCCAACCAGACATGTTGACATGTATAGAGTCTGCAGAGGGTGGGGAAGGAGAAATGTATGGGTGGGTGGGGGCAGGGTCATGGCTGGCACAGGCGCTGTGGCTCTGGAAGGCGATGAAAAACTTGCTTGGCTGGTCTCTGTCCCTGGGGAGGGAGCCTCCATGCCTCTGGAACTGCCCTTAGTAGGGGTGTCTTTGGTTAGCCAAGGTGGGCTCGGCTGATATAAGATCTGCCCGGCTTCCCAACCTCTGGGGTCGGGGGGGAGGGCTGCAGATGGCGTTTAACCGTGTGGACACCAATGTCATCAATCAGGCCTACACAACAGAATCCCACATGAACTCGGGACACGTGAAGCCCTGGGGAGTTTCCATGATTGATTGGAAGACCCTTTTGTTGGCTTCTCCTTATTTGTATCCTTTTAGTATAATAAATCTATAATAGCAGGTGTGGGGCTTTCAGTGTGTTCTGTGAGTTGATGTAGTGAATTATTGAACCCAACATGGTGGCAGGAACCAGTGAATTTGCAGCCAGCTGGTCAAAAGGGCAGGTGGACTGACCCCTCAGCTTATAATAGGTGTCTGTAGGGTGGTTTTGTAGGGGACCCCAGAAGGTTACAGTCAGAACTGAATTGCTGTAGTACTCACAATTGGTGTTCAAAGATGCAAAAGTTTTTGCAACCTATACAGTCACTATTCATCTTTCTTTATATGTTTCTATTTTGTTATAAAGCAATAGTAATAGTTGCCTTACTAATCCTGAATACAACTAGAAGATGACATTTTATAAAACTCGGGTAAATCATTCTACCCTGTGACTGCTCAGATTTACTACACATAATTCATAAACTTATATAAATTGCTTTAAATACAGTCCTGTATATTTAATCCTAAGAGAGCAATGATTTTTTTTTTACCAAATATATCTATCTAGAATGAGTCTGCTACTAGCTCACCTTGTCCCGCAAATGATGTTCTGCAGCTTCAATATTCAGTGGATCATCAAAATTCAAAAGATCCTTAAAAAGAGAGAAATTAAAAATAAACACTGGAAAGAAGGCTACTTCTGCATTATACATCTTCATTTTATGAGACACAAAACCAAAATCTAATTAGCAAACGGTACAACAACCTGAAGAACTGGGAAATCCCACTTTGAATACAAGAGTATTACTTTTTTTTTTTTTAAATGGTGACTCAATGACTGAATGAAGTCAGGGCTACGTTCACATGTAATTGTTAAAGACTTGGTGAAAACTGAGGGAACTGCAATCGCAATTTCTCAAGCTATTTCTGATCACTGGAGAATGAAAACCATACTCACCATTAGCATTTCTAAACAAAACATTCTTTCATCATGAAAAATTCATTTTCCTAATTCCAGTTTATTTTGTGATTAACAGCTACGCCCTTGTAAGTGTACGGTTTCTGTTCTGACTGCAACTAGATTTCCCCCATATCTTTCAAGTTGCCCACAGCATCCCTTTCGTACTGTGGAGTCTGGGCCCTAGGGTGCTTGGAAATACAGCAAAGATTATTATAAATCTCTATGAGTGTTTACTTACAATAAAAAGTTGGACTCAGACTGGCAAAAATGTCAAGTACATATTATCCTAGATACCCAATGAGCCATAAAGACTATGTCAGACACGCAAAATCCCTGAACTTCTTTACCATATTTGACCTGTGATAGATGTACTGGCTGGAGGAATCTTGATAGACTGAATTCACAATTTTGATACACTCTAGAACTGAGGTTTGGGGTGGGTAGAAGGGGAGATTTCCAGGCCTGGTTGCCCCCAAATTAGCCGTAGAGTAGGTGGTCAGTGGAAACCGTTTCAGGGGTTTAAGAACCTGGAAGAACTGGTGGTTCCGGAAAGGACCTGTTTGGTTGCTGATGACAATAGCAGGTGTGGCCTCTGGGTGGCCTGAGTTAGACCCTGCTGCTTTCAACCCCCTCACCTAAAATGGCAGGGTGGGGAAGCACAGGGAAGACCACCGCACGGCAGCCGTGCTGCCTGTCTGGGGCAGGTACACCTGCTATCCCTGCATCCAGTGGTGCTCCATGTGAACACTGCCCCAAGTGCGTTCGGAAGCTGGATGCCAGGAAGCTGCTCCTGAGATAGCCAGGCATCCTAGGTGGGCTAATTTTCACAGGGGAACCTTAGATCTTTCCACAAGTATCAAAACTATGTTTTCTTTTTATTCAAAGACAGAGAGAGGTCTGAAGTTTAAAGTTTTATGAAATAAAAAGTAAAAACTCAAAGGAACAAACAGTACTATGTAAAGGTACTAGTGACAGCACCCGGCTGCTCTTTTAGGCCACTGAGATCTGCTTTGGTTCTGAGAACAGCAAACTTTAGCAGCTCATCACTGAAAATAAGGCAATAACTCTAAGGCTCTAGTGCAGTAAAAGCTTTAAAGGTTGGGAGACCAAGTAATGATTCATCCAAACCCGGACACCTGAAAGCAAAGAGACTGCTGACAGGGCGGGCAGTGAAACCCCAAGCACAGACGGGGCCAGGCCGGGCCACCCCACGCCACAGAGGTGAAAACAGACAGCCGGGCCTCGTGCCCCCAGAAGGCAGAGGGAGCCACAGCAGCAGGCACAAGTGAGACATTCTAGATTTTCACACCAAGGCTGCTCTGCTCCTGCCCCATGACCCCCACCCTCCATCTACTCCCCAACACCCTCCTCAGCGCTCACCCAAGTACTCTACTTCTGATTCGTAAATGAGCAACAGAAAGAGAGAAAAATATTTGCAGGAGTTGTTTCCATTTAACCTCCTTGTGTTATCCTTAATGTGATGTTAAAACCAATTGGGAATTGAAAAAACTTGGAATTCTGATCAAAATACTTACAGTAAATAAAGAGTTTAATCCCCAAACCACATCCTGGAATGAGAAAGAAAATAAAAAGTAAGTTTCAGGCTCCTGTGCACTTAAAGCACTTTAAATACATGACCAAGAAATATGTACTATGCATCAAAACTTATCTTTAGTATGCTTTGTTTTTCTCAAGACGGAAAATTAGAACAACCTACTTCAAATATAACAGCAAACTCTGGGAAGTTCAAAAAGACAACTAATGTCAAGTAGTGATGACTATACAATTAAAGAAAACACAAGCACCCCGCCTCCTTCTGATGAGAACAGGACCCGCAGGCCCCTCTCCGTGTCCGGAGGACCTACAGGCGCTGCTGGCACGGGGCAGCTTCTCCTTAAACCAGCCATTACCCGTCTTCACCTGATATGGTCCAGACTTCTGAGAAGTCACCTTTAAAATAAAATCTGTTCTAGGGTGGGCAACAGTGACTCAGTGGCAGAGTTCTTCCCTGCCATGCTGGAGACCCGGGTTCGATTCCTGGTGCCTGCCCAGGCAAAAAAAAAAAAATCTGTTCGTGTGATATTGTGAGTTGTTGATTGTATACCATGTATGGAATGTTTATGTGTGAAGATGTGTCAATAACAATATATAAAAAAAAAGAGTAGAAAACAAAAAATCTGTTATTTTAAGCATCCATTGTCTCTTGAGGATAACAGATTAAGCTGCTTACTCACCAACCCAGAGCCTTCTTAATAATTTTGCTTTAAAGGTACTTCAAGAATCAAGGGAGGCAAAATTTTCAAGGACCAGAGACTTTCATTAAAATAAGATTAAATACCATTTTTCAAACATCTGAACTAACTTATGACTTGTGACATAAGCACAAATTCTTTCTTGGTCTCTTAATCAGTTAAAGAGTCTTGTCTCCTTTAGACCTGTTCTCATATTCTTGTGTCATGTGCTCTTACCCACATTTACCCACCTGCCATCACCCACGTATTCATCCATCCATGCATCCATTCATCCACCCACCCATTCATGCCTCCCTGTCCTCTTGCTGTAAGCAGAGTCCAGGGCTGGTGCTGGGGGTAGAGATGGGCTCTCTGGTTGAGGGAGACAGACAGGTGGGTGTCAGCAGGTGAAGGGGCACCACTGAAGTACCAAAGAGGACCACACCCCCAGAGAAGTGGCAGCCGTGTGAGCAGGGGAGTGGAGGGTGACTGGGAGCCTGCCAGGCAGAGGGAATCCCCTGCACAGAGCTGAGTCCTGAAGGGGACAGTGAGGGGCTCCACGAAGAAGCATGGGCCAGGCTTCCAGGGGCCAGGCCACACTTGGAACTGCAGACACAACTGCACACTAGTCTAAAGTGCCCACTGAGTATGTGCAACTGTGTCAAAAATCCCTTTACTGTGCTGGCCCCAGTGCCTACTTGGTGCCACCCAGCACCTAACAGTCCTGTCTGGCCTAAGGGAGAGGTCTACACACCAGTCTGTGGTCATCTCCCCAGCACTGAGCAGCCAGAAGGGCTCAAAAGCCCCTGTTGAATGAAGAGTGAATGAGTGATCCCCTGTAGCTTTGGCTGTGAAACTTGGCTCTAAAGGGTGCCTCTTGCTGGCCAGCAGGGAAACACACCTGCCCCCTGCCTTGCTCTACCCACCCAGCCTAGCACCCTCCTGATGCTATACCTCAGAAATGACCCAGACCCTCCTTGCACAGACTCACGGGCCAACCTGCATTTGGCTCCTGCAGGCTTTCAGGTAGAGCATCACAATTAACTGGGTGGAAACCCTGAGAAACATCAAGGTGACTAAATTTTTAAATAACCATTGACCAGGATTTGAACGTCTAAATGAGACACCCTGGTTCCCATTTACCTAAGTGCTGCTACAGAGGCCCCAGAATCGTCCTATGGTAGCTGTGGTGGAAATATTCATAAGCAATCTGATCTACAGGCTGCTTGACTGCAACAAGAGAACCAGACTGGCTGGGGACACGGGAAAGGAGAGAAGCTAAATGAGAAGATGCTGCAGTTCTAGAAGCAAAATTGAGGACACTGCGCCTCAACCTTGCAGGAAGGACAAAAGCTCGAGGCACACAGTGCTAGAAAGACTCGCCCTGCACGCGATGGGTCAGCTTCTTTGCTCCCGAGTGCTGCCTGTGGGTGGGGTTATGGAGGCCACCTCTTCCACAGAGAAAACTGATGGTGGGTGAGAGGGTCAAGCTGACGGGGGCAACAAGGCCCAGAGGGACCTTCCTGGGAACTCTGGCAAGTGGATGTACCTTGTCACATGAATGTCAACAGGCCAGTAAAGAGATCATCTGCCATTCACCCAGAAGGCCGCCTCCATGGAGAAGGATGGACTATTCTGTGAACCCCACCCTTTATTGGCAGTGGCTGGCCAGGTGGCGTTAAGACAGCAGACCTGATTCTGGCTCAGTGCTAGCACCTGCTGGGTTGCAGTGGGATCCAGTGCCACCTCCCTGGGCTTCAGTTTCCTCCAGAAGCATTGATGCTGTGATGGGCCCTCCTTCCCATCAAGAGCTGGGAAGCAGGAATAACAGGCTCTCAAATGAGCTATCAAGTCAGCATGTGCTGGGAAGGCTACTTTTCTGCAAAAGTCATTTCAAAAGGCAGACCTAGAGTGACCATAGCATGGCTCATAGGGAAGGAAGCCCAGTCCATGCACATGGGGCAGAGCCTAAGGCCTGTCCAGTTCCACTGAGGTGCATGGTAATGGTCCCTGAGGGACGGCATCCATGCCAGCATCTGCATCACTAGCCCCCTATTAGCTTCTGTGCATCTGAAAGAGACAGACTTACAGGTAGTTTGATAAAGACAACTTTCATGAACTATGTACAACTAAGCCCAATTTCCCATCTGTGGACAAACGTGATTCCTAAAAACGAAGGGAAAGGCACAGGTGCAGTGTGCCTTCCACACCCACGAGTTCATCCGAGAGTGACAGGCCTTTGAGGCTGACCTGCAAGTTTTAGACTGTCCACCCCAGAGACAGAGGCCACAGTGACCGGGGGAGAGAGCATGCATCTTTATGTCAAGATACCACCATCACCACCATTTTATAATGAGAAAACTGTGGCAGGAGAGGCTAAGTAACTTGTCCAATGCCACACTGTGAGTGTCAGAGCCCCAGAGTCCGTGACCTTAACACAACACTCTGCCATTTCTAGAGCCTGCAGCCTCCCTCCCAGAACGTGTCACAAGTTCACTGCAGTGCAAGTGAACCTGAGGACTCCATTCCCCATCTTGTCAGGCTGTCACAATGATGCAAAAACACTCAAGTTAACATGGCTGATGGGTCTGACCTCCTGGTCCATCCCTGAGACCCCTCTGGAACTGGCTGTGGGAGGTTCAGACACTGGGCTCTCAAAGGCTCTGTCCTCACGGGGCTTTGTCGAGGGGCCTGTTCCTGCTCTGCTTACACTAGTCTTCAACCACAGCAATCTACACAGTAGCAACACTGCCTACGTCCAGAAGAATCATCATTTTCCTCTGGGCAGTAAAGGGTCTTTTCAATCAACAACTTAAATTTAGAATCTACACTGATTACCAGCTTGGACAAGACTGAAGAGAATAAACCAGAAAGAAAAGAATACACAGGCTAAGGTCTCTTTCAGAAAATACTTATAAGAAAATGGGAGCCTAGATTGTAAGCCCTTTTAGCAGCCACACTTTGTCTGAAGTTGTAAGTGTATTTCTAGATTCTGAGACACTGAGCTATATGTGTATAGCTAGTATTTCCAGGAACTTTGAGTAACTCTGACATCTAAGACCTAGAAATGGAAAGCAGCAGCCCTAAAGGTTAGCACAGCTATATACAATATCAGCTACATAAAATAACAGCTATATATAATAAACACATAGAGTAACTAAAAAAGAGATCAGGCCTCAAATGGAAATAAAAACAAAGCCAATCTGGCTGGGTGTGAGGTAAACCAGGACACAGGGTGACAGCCGATGGAGCATGCACTCTAGACCTTCACCTACTGCATGGGACCAAACGCAGAGGTTTATTTTGTCTAGAACCTAAACTTTCTGTAAAACACAATCTAAATTAACCTGTCTGGACAGCTCATTTAAACAACCCAAACTCCTGGAGTCCAGAACGCAAACGAGGCTTTGTAATTCTGTATAGCTTAACGTAATACCTGGATACATCTCAGACTATGGTGGACTGATAATTAAAAAGTACTGGTAGAGTCCCTTGAAGGTCTAAAGGGGAAAAAAAAATACATGGAACTATTAAACTTCCTTATGTGGGAAACCTTGGGTACCCTCTCACCATTGGAGACTCCAAAGAAAATAGGCCAAGCCCTGGATTATGAAACATTTCTGTAGTGGAGAAGCGAAGACTACCTATAAAGAGGCTAAGAGTTGTTTCCAGGAAACCTCTTCTGTTGCTCAGATGTGGCCTCTCTTCTCTAAGCCCAACTTTGCAAGGAAAATCATTACCCTTCCCTCAATGTGAGACATGACATTCAAGGGAAAAAGTCTCCCTGACAATGTGGGGCATGACTCCTGGGGATGAGTCCGGCCCTGGCACCACGGGATGGACAATGACTTCCAGACCAAAAGGCAGAAAAGAAGTGTAGTAAAATAAGGCATCAGTGGCTAAGAGAGATCAATTAGTCAAGAGGCTATTTTGAAGGCTATTCTTAGGCAAACTTCAGTTAGACAGTGCTAATTTGCCATGGTTTGCTAGACCCCAACCAACATCACTTCTGTGGACTCTTGGAACACCTAAGACGCAAACTGAGACTTTATAAAAGTTTCATGCACTAAGTTTGCTTTCCTGGAACCTTTAATTTCCAGAGGGTTCCTAGGTCAGATAAATCCTGAAATCCAGAGGGACCAGCCACTCCAATAAATTACATGCTCCTATCCTTTTGTGTTGCCACCCCTTCTCAACATGAAAAAGTCAGAATGGGCAATGCCTTAAGACTTCTATAGACTGGGAAAGGGATCAAAGGAGAAGGTGTAATATAGAAACAGGATTTAACAAATGAGTATGGCTGCTGAAACAATGTGTTGATGTTTCTTCTTGCTTCCAGTGTTTTGGAGCAGCTTGAGGGAAGAATCTGAAATAGTGGAATGGTAACTCATGACAAACTCTGAAATTTATAACTACTTATTGAAGTGTACTTTTTCTTTGTGTGTATGTTATATTTCATAATAAAAAATGGTTTTTAAAAATAACACACCTGGGGTGCACGGGTAGTTTAGTGGTTAGAATGCCCACCTTTCATGTGGGAGACCTGGGTTTGATTCCCTGACCATGCACCCAAAAAATAAAAAATAAAAATGACACACCTGCTCCTGGTCCTCCTGACACAATGAACCATTTTTCAAGAACATGTGTCCAAGCTGAACAAGGGGACTGAGGTTAAGTTACTACAGGGCAAGATGACCGTCCCTGCACCCAAGCCAGCAGCAGTCCCCACTGTTATGGCTCCTTCAATGATGGGCCTTGGCTGCTGTGGGGGGCACATGTGCTTAGGCATCAAGTGTGATGAGGTGAGGATGCCAACTCCAGATAGGACAGGGGCACTGGGGCAGGTGGGCCTAGGTCTGGGGACCACTCCTTTTGCCAGGGTGCAGATGGGCAAATGGGGCTGCCCTATTGGGTTGGGGAAATGCTCTTCAGGAAGGAGATACCTGGAAGAAGACTGCACAGAGGCCTACTTGTGAATAATTACATGGAACCTTGAATAGGGTGTGAGATCTTGCTGGTTTGTCCAGGTTAGTGTGATGCCCCAATATATCCCAGAGTAATTTGGAAAGAGAATAAAAAACATTGCAAAGTCCCCTTGGGGGCCAGGGAGAAAGAAGGAAATTTAAGATTTCCCCATTTAGGGAATTCCTGATATCCTCGCAAGCAGTGGGGACAACCAAATCAATAGGCTGAGTTCTTGATCTTGTGGTTCACCCCAATGAAACTTATTCCTGCAAAGAATAGTCTAAGTCTACTTAAAATTAGGCCTAAGAAGGCAGGCCACGGTGGCTCAGCAGGCAGACTTCTTGCCTGCAAAGCCTGAGACCCGGGTTTGATTTCCAGTGCCTGCCTATGCTAAAAAAAAAAAAAAAAAAATTAGACCTAAGACTCACTCCCAGAGAATCTCTCTTGTTGTTCAGATGCTGCATCTAAGCCAACTTAGAAGATGAACTCACCAACCTCCCCCCATGTGAGACAGGACTCCCAGGATGAGCATCATGGGACCGAGAAAGGCTTCTTGACCAAAAGGGGGAAGAGAGGAATGAGATGAAATAAAGTCTCAGTGACAGAGATTTTAAACAATCAAGAGGTTATCCTGGAGGTTGCTCTTATGCATTACGTAGATATCTCTTTTTAGCTTATAGTACTTTGAAGTGGCTGGAAGGAAGTACCTGAAACTGTTGAGCTGTGTTCTAGTAGCCTTGATTCTTGAAGATGACTGTGTAACTACACAGCTTTTTTCAATGTGACTGTGTGATTGTGAAAACCTTGTGTCTGATGTTCCTTTTATCCAGGGTATGGACAGATGAGTAAAACATGAGGATAAATAAATAATGGGGTTAAAGGATAAAAAATTGGTTAGATGGAAATATTAGTGGTTAATGAGAGAGGGAAGGGTAAGGGGTGTGGGATATATGAGTTTTTTTTCTTTTTATTTCCTTTTCTACAGTGATGCACATGTTCTAAAAATGATCACGGTGCTAAATACACAACTATGTTATGATACAGTGAGCCACTGATTGTATAATATGGTTGGAATGTATGTTGCGAAGATTTCTCAGTAAAAATATACATATTTTTAAAGATGAGGATGAAAAACCAAGTGCTACAGACCACCAAGTGAAGGTAGCCAAACATGCTGACTCGTCCTCATAAACAGATCAGATCATATTAAAAAAAACTGCAGGTGTCCCTGCAGAAAAGCCCTGCGAAGGACCAGGGCCCTGCTCCAACCGAGGCCAGCTCAAGCCGAGGCTGTGGAAGCAATCGGGTCAAGGGTACAATCCCTGCTGTTCCTCTGACCCCGAGGACCCCCTCAGCACATTCTGCTGCTCTCCAGTCACCACCCCTGGAGAGGACCACCACCCCTTTCTCTTCCTGGTAACTTCCCTCTTCTTAAAAAATGAGACAACTATAAAAGACTGGGGGAGAGTGAAGAGAAACTGCAAATTATCTGTAGCACTGAGGGTGAAGGGCAGTCAGCAGTGCTGGACAGGCGGAGCAGGGGGCCTAGCTGCCGGCATGGGGGTCAGCAGTGCCGGGCAGGTAGGGGGAGCGCAGGTGAGCCTGGCTGCCTGTGGGGTCCAGGGAAAGGGGGAGGGCAGTCAGCAGCAGGCCAGTGATCTCCCAGGAGGCCGGTTTGCAGGCTGGGGATGGAGGTGTGATGGAAAGGCAGTCCACCCTACCTTTAGCGTCCTCGTGGGTGCCCAGCCAGTGCCATCAATTGAGTGCTCTCGCAGTAAACTAGATAGACACAGAGAGGCACAGTGGTTAGACATGGAGTGGACGGCAGCCACACGCACGGAGCACTCTTTCTCCCAGTTCATCTTAAGGCTTTATTTTTGCCACACAGATTTACTTTTCACATAACTCAGGTCCTCCTTTTTTGGCTTCTTGGATTCTTGCCTTGCTTAAGAAGGCCTTTTCTAAGCTAAACACAAATTCAACTAATATGTCTATTGTCTATTTACTGTACACAGATCTTTAACCCACAAGGACATAGAAGTTTTTTTTTTTTACATGGGCAGGCACTGGGAATCGAACCCGGGTCCTCTGGCATGGCAGGCGAGCATTCTTGCCTGCTGAGCCACCGTGGCCTGGCCCGACATAGAAGTTTTAAGCACAGAGCTTTTTAACGTACAACACCATCTGTCAATTTAATATATAGAAAATGACGATGGCCACAAAAAGAAGAGCAGCGACCCGCACCTAGGCTCCCTACTCGTGTATCACGTGACCCCATGAGAAGGTGCTGCCATCTGTGCCATTTCAGGGATGAGGGAACCGAGGTACAGTGAAGGGGATGCCTGATGTCAGGCACCGGGAAGGGTAGGTCCTCCCAGCCAACAGCTCGCGGTACATGGCATTTTCACAGCTGGTTTTTAAAAAACTCAGAAGGGAAAACTTAAGGATTAAAGCAGATTCACACAAGACTCTGGGTGGCAGCCACCTCTGGGGTGGGGAGGCCCAGAAGCCACCAGCTGAAGGGACTTGGTGGCATCTGTGTCTCACCCTGCTGCATGCTGGTCTACGGAGACACGTATCACACATGCTCTTTATAAGTGGGAATTTCATACATGCAAGGATCATGGCCTGTGAAATGCTTGCAAGGCTTCCTTCTGTGATGAAATTATTTTTTGCACTACTGAATTATCATGCTGTTGGTTTTGATTTGTATATAACATTTTCTAAGCTTACATTTTAAAATCAGGCTTTATAGGTCATAATTGCTACCTGTGAAAAAAATTTTAGAATCTGAGTGTATTCAAACATACAAGTTAATTTAGATCGAGAGAAAAATAAAAATATGTAGAATTTGAACTAAAGCTATAACCTTAAGTTGAAATAAATATAACCTATATTAAACGGACCATTCAAGTTTACTCTGAAGCTTAAAAAGAAAAAAAGAAAACTCGTATTACATGCCCTACTTGCTCTTATCTGACAACCTTCCCCACGGAGGAAATGAGCATGGAAGGCGTGAGCAGCGCCTCCCCCTGCTCGCCTTCTGTGACTGCTAAGGAGATGAGCACATGTGCCCTTACGTGTACGGACCACACACATTCCTTCTTTTACAAATTACCTACTTGTAGCCTATGCTCATTTTTCCTGAGAATGTGTCTATTTTTTTACGTTCATTCGCGGGAAGATTTCCATACAAAGGATACTAACCCAGTCAATCTTTTCTATCCCAATTTGTATTTATTTTAATTTTCAATGTAGTCAAATTTGTCCATATTTTTCTTTAAGGTTTCTGGCTTTTGTATGGAACCACCATCTGATGTACCTATTATACTTTGTTAGTAATCTGAGTTTCTTGAAGACAATACACATGCCAAGGAATTCCTACTTCAGAACTAATTCTGACCAAGAGGTAGGAACTGTGAGGGATTCAGAGGTGAACCCGAGAGCCGCTTGTCCCAAGAGCACTGCGGAAAGCCGAGAGGGACAAGGTGAGCCAGATTCCATCCACAAATTCAACTAAGGGCGTCAGATTTTTAAAGTTCTAATACTTTACAGGACAGACACTTTAAAAAAAGAAGGTACACTCTTACAAAATATAGTTTTTTAACTATTAAAACAATGAGGCTGGTTTGAAAAGGGAGCATTACATAGAAAAATAAAATGGAAAAGTAGGTAGTAATTGTACTTTAAAAAAGCAAAAGTGCTCCTGGCATTAGAACATGCAGCATCAGGAGCAGGGCTGGCAGGTCCCCTTTCAAAGGAGACCTGTGACTACAGGGAGGAGGAGAGTGGAGGAAAGGGGAACAGGCTGACCTGAGGACTGCTCAGACCTACATTACAAGTGGGAAGGATCTTTTAATACCTATTTCCCACACCATGGCTGTGTGTAGGCCCTGTGGGTTAAAATAACCTGCCCAAGTCACACAGTCACTGGGTGCTGGAGCCCATGGTCTCCAGTGGGCTGGGGGCTGAGCACTGGAGACTGTGGGCTAGAGGCCGGGCTGGGACACTGGGGCCTGGGGCTGGGGGTCAAGCCTGTGGGTTAGGGGCTGGGCACTGAGGCCTGTGGTGGCCTGAGGCCTGGGGCTAGGGCCTGTGGGCTGGGGGCTGGGCCAGTAGGCTGCGGGTTGGGCACTAGGACCTGTGGGCTGAAGCTCTGATGCAAACTTGGGGTGGGGGTGAGGGGTGGGATTGGGGACCTGATGCCAGAGCCCATTCAGGCAACTAATATCACTGTCTCACGGGAGAAAGTGACAGACAGAGAACAACAAACCTCAAATACTAAATTAATTTTTAAAAATCCATACACTTTCCACCCTCTACCTCAGAAAACAGAAACCTCTGTACTGGGTAGTGCCTGGTTCTTGCCCTGGTGCGACTCCTCTGGGCAGCAGGGCTGGTCCGGTCGACCAAGGACATCTTAAACCCAAGTGCTGAAAAGTCCCCTTGGTGGAATGGTGAGAAAGGGGGAAAATTCAAATTCCCCAAGTGGAGAATTCTTGATATCCTCACAAGCAGTGGGAACAACCAAAGCAACAGGCTGAGCTCCCAATCTTGGGGTTTGTTCATATGAAACTTAACTCTACAAAAGATAGGCTAAGCCTGCTTAAAATTAGGCCTAAGAGTCACTGACAAGAGAATCTCTTTTGTTGCTCAGATGTGGCCTCTCTCTCCAGCCAACATGACAGCAAACTCACTGTCCTCCCCATGGGCCATGACTCTCAGGGGTGTGGACCTTCCTGGTAATGTGGGACAGAAATTCTAGAATGTGATGGGACTCAGCACCAAAGGACTGAGAAAGCCTTCTTGACCAAAAGGGAAAGAGAAAAATGAGACAAAATAAAGTTTCAGTGGTAGAAAGATTTCAGGGTCGAGCGGTTATCCTGGAGGTTATTCTTACATATTACATAGATATCCCTTTTTAACTTATGGAGTGGCTGGAGAGAGCTGTGTTCCAGGAGCTTTGCTTCTTGAAGACAATTGTGTAACAATACTTTTTATAATGTGAATGATTGTGAAAACCTTGTGCCTGATGCTCATTTTATCTAGGGTATGGATGGATGAGTTTTAAAATAAGGATAACAAATAAATAAATAATAGAGGAAGATAAAGGGTAAAAACTGGGTAGACTGAAATATTATGGGTCAGTGAGACTAAAGGGTCAGGGGAATGGGATGTAAGAATTTTTTTGTCTTTGTTTCTTTTTATTTTTGAGTGATGGAAATGTTCTAAAAATGATCATGATGAAAAATTCACAGCCATGTGATGATATTGTAAGCCAGTGATTGTATACTATGGTTGGAGAATACGTGTGTGGATATTTCTCAATAAAAACATTTTTAAAAAAGCAGCAGCACGCAAGGCTTCTTCAGCTACTGCCTTCCCAAAACCCGAGGTGTCTTTACCCAAACCTCCTTTCATGGGAGGTGACATTTTAAAAAGGTCCACAAGCATGAACACACATGTATCACAAATGCACAAGACAGGGAGGGAAAGGAAACCTACCTTAGACATATCTCCCCTGTCTCCGTGATGTTGGGGTGCCAGACTCTGGTCAAGCATTTTACTTTGGGAGGCTGCAAGACATGGAGGCAGAGAGCACAGAGGGCCGAATGAGAGCCACGGCAGCGTGTCCCCGTGTCCGTGCCACCATGCTGACGCTTGTTGGCATGCCTCCCTGGGCGCCGGGCGCGACCCTGACTCGCCAGCACACGTTCACACCACACGCAGGGCTGCACTTTGCAATGACGGCTCCACTGCCAGCAGTGTGCCCATGGAAGGGCCCCGGCCCACCCCGCCCTGGGATGCGGCTGGGAGAGAGAAGCAAGGCAGGACAAGAGGAAGCCCCGGGCACACAGGCACTCCATGAACACCTGTTCCTTCCTGGGTATTTTCTCATTTAGCGAAAATAATGGGAACTGGAAATTACTACTGAGCGATGCTAGAAGACATCCCTAAAACTACACGCTGTTCTCTGACTCTCTGAGGCTTGCATGAAAAGTGTTATCAGCTTATGTGAAACTTTTCCCTAAATAACTTTCTTCCTTTCCAACAACTCAGTAGTTCTCTGAAAGGACGTCATAAACTCACCATGGACTGAGGAGCAACCCATAGAGATGGCACAAGTAATGAGAGTATTACTCATCTGAAACTTAAAATATTGTCCATCTGGTTGTTTTTCCAGAAACCATTCACAGAGCCCCAAGTGTAAATATCTGCACTGAAATCAAATCACTCAAGCTGCCTCTCACCTTGACAGCACCGAGTGTCCTGTCGAGGAAGGGTTTTCAATTTATGATTCCAAAAGTAAGGACAGTCTCATAGCTAGCTGGATGGACAGGTGGACAAGGACAGGTAGGGAAATAGGCATTTCAGAAAAGTTTAAAATTACACCCCTTTTTGTCCTCCCTTGAGTTCCCAACTTTTCCTCAACTGTACCAATTATATTTCAGAAAGAACTTTTATGTAGTAACTCAGTGAAGATCAATTTCTAGAGAAAAAGGTCAACCTCAAGTAAAAATACGTTGTGAGCACATATTCCCACATGCCTGGGGGTGGGGGATATGAACTCCTTCAGGCAAAATAATGGGGCACCTGGTGTTCCCAATGCTCACATCTTCAGGTGAACAAGAAGCATAGTTTCACACCATCAGACTTTTCTTTACCATTTGATAGGCCTAGAAGGGTTAGAAACCATCAGGGGAAAAATGTATAAGTACTTGGCGTATCCCAACTCCCTACAGTCCAGACAGAGAGATGCTGCAGTTTGCACCAAAGCAAATGGATTGCTCTATCTCTCCCCGCCTCCCCACCCATCCTCCCCCTCCCCAGCTCAGGTGTGTGTGGAGGTGTTCAAAATCTTCAGTGGTGTCTCACTACAAACTGAAAATGTCCCACAGAGCCCCCACGTCTGAGCTCTCCCGTTCCCGCACCCCACTCCCAACCCTCCATGCAGGTTGGTGTGGCTGAGGCCCTGAAGCCTGCTGTGGGACCTTGTTCGCACCCTCGCTCAGATGGGGACACCCTCCTGGGTCTGCACCAAAGGCCACACAACTCCAGTGCTATTTCTCCCTCAAATCTGCACTGGTTCCAACCACTTTCCCAAAGCATCACCTTTCCTTTTCTAAATCCCTACTATTTCTCGGTATCTCTGCTGCCTGCTGCACTTACATCTCATCTCCCTAAACGGTTCATAGGTTCCTCAAAAGCAAGGGCCCACAGCCACAGGGCCGCCCGCCCCAAGACGGAAGATGAGGCGGATGCCGTCTACTCACCACCATGTTGTATGCATCAGGAACTTCAGTTTCAAACTGAAATTTTCCACCCTGGTAGTAACCCTCATCTATCAAAAAACATAAAACAAAACAAAAATATCCTTTAAATTAAAAAAAAAAAAAAAAAAAAGGAAGCAAAAAGCAAAGACTGTGTTAGGCTACGGCAAATACAGAAACTTAAGGAGTTTAGAAATGGGACTCAGCATTCCTCCGTCCCTTCA
>PVIY010034146.1:0-27414 GCA_004026745.1 Myrmecophaga tridactyla
AGAAGACTTTTCTGCACAAGTTCTTTATTCAAATATCAAATTGATACATTTCCAGCTATAACAGTTTAGTCTTGATTGAAAGTGAGCTTCATTTTGCTTGTAAATTTGTTTAAATATTTAGTTGTACCTCTCCTTATTAACTCATATTATTAAAAGAAAGCTGGAAGGAGGGCTAGAACTAGATGTATATGGAAAAATTTGATATGTAATACCTATAATTTGGAATTCTTTGCCCTCATCTTATTTTCCTCTAGTCTTTGCTCTTTCTTCTGAATTCTTTCTGCCAAAATATTACCTGAGTTTTAACACCCAGCCCTATATCTACCTAGTCTTACGTGAATAATCCAACTGAATCATCTTTTCACTTTTGATTACATATAGCATTCTATTTGCATTTATTTCATGCATTCATCATTTAATAATATGTACTTAAAAAGCATAGAGAGAATGATACTATATTGCAGGGTACTTTATAAATAGGAAAAAGCAATAGAGAAATAAAGATATGTTGACACACATGTGGTTACTTCTTTCAAACATTCTTCTATTTTATAATAAAATATTTGTCATGGTGTTAAATGCCTCTTCCCTGAACACTTGGGATTATATCACTATTGATTTTTATTAGTTAACTTGCCACTGAATGCCATTTGTATAAAAAAAAACTATCCAAAGCTCCTTCATTAATATGTAGCAGTATGTTCATACTGACCAAAGTGGAGAGGTTTGGTAGGGATAAAAGTATCATACCTGTTTTAGATAACAATCTTGTGATCTTTCTCTAGAAAATCAGTCACTGGAATTTATCTCCATTTTCACCAACAAATGGAAGACTCTGAAACAATTCACTGAGGGTCAATTTGCCAAATATCATTGGTTTAAAAACTGTCAATTAACTAATTCACCAAATGAACTTGTTTCGTTTAATTATTTCATTATATTTAAATATTTTATTTTGTTTGTGTCAGAGTATTTTGAATTCAATAGGCCTCTGTCTGAGCTCCTTACGTGTCTATAATAGATTCATTTAACATATTATTAATTCAGTTCAATATGAATATGTAATATTTGTTTTCCCTTTATTTATAAACACTTTCAGAAATCAAAGTGATTTTATAGTTTACTTCAATTTCAGTTTTTCCTGTAAAGATTGCTGTTTCTTCTAATGAATCTGTAGACACTGATTTGGCTCCTCAAAAGCCACTCACAGGGTAGGCTGTGGCTCAGCAGGCAGAATTCTTGCCTGCTTTGCTGAAGAGCCAGTATTCGATTTCTGGTCCCAGTCCATGCAAAAAAGAAAAAAAAGTCATTCACAGCAAACTTTCTCCTAGCTCTTCTAGTTAAGGAGAAGAAAAGGAGAAATACCATATTTCTTTACCTTCCAATGCAGCCAAAGCTTTACCTTTGCCAGAGTTTCCTAAGGAATTTGTTTTATGAATAATTTCTGTATTTTGAATGCTCCATTTTTCCAGTAACAATAGGAATATATGATATTTTGAGATATTGAGTCAGTAGTTGCTGCAAAAAGCTGCAGAAATTAGCTTATGTACTTAATATATGTACAATTTTGAGATATTGAGTCAGTAGTTGCTGCAAAAAGCTGCAGAAATTAGCTTATTTTATCCCCCTGCTATATACTGAAATTCTCTTATCTTAAATTATGAAGGTAATGCTTACATACTTGAAGAGTATTCCCTTTAGCTATCTCTTACTCCAAAATTATCTTCCAGATAACAATTTTCTAATCCCTATTCCTTTGGGTGTCAGAAGGTAATTGATTTCTTGATTTCTTAGTTATACCTGTCTGTCTCTTATTCAGATACCTGTGGTTCACACATGATTACTTTTAAAACTTTGAACCTTTGAAATGATCTTTTATCCCTCTTAAAAAATGGGAGTTTCAGCCTTACATATAGATGTTTATTATATTGTTCTGGAAATCCTTTTTTCATTTTCCACTAACCACTGCACAATTTACTCGGTGTTCTCGTAGGTCACATATGCTTATTTTACTCAGTACTTGTACCTTTATTTCCATTTTTTGATTTCTGTAAAATAATAGAGAAAAAATAATATTTTATGAGATTGTTAGAAATTTTCCTAACCAGCCCCAATTTACAAATGACATGATATATAGTTTTACATGAAGTCTCCTATGAAAGTTATTTTGAAAGGAATCCAAGTTGGGAATTTTTCTTTATGATCACTCCCATTAAGCGAGACATTTTGAGCGAACTGTGCCTCTCAAAATCTCACAAATTTTAATTTGTACTGATTTAGAAGTCATTGAAATATTAGAAAAAAATAGCATTGAAAATATTTCAATCCCAGAAGTTGAGTGTTATGATATTAGATATATTTGTTAATTAAATATTTTGATTTTTTTAAATAATGTTAACAAGAAGATTAGAAGTAATTTTCAGCTCTAATGGCATATATCAGTAGATGGAAACTGTATTTAAAACCAAACCAAACACAACATTTTATTTCTAAAGAAAGTGTTTATTTTTGTATTAGTGTTTTTAAGAACAAATGCAGAAATGACAATTTATATCTTAAAGGTACAATACAACAGTGAAGTAGATTGATTTTTCTTGTATGGATGGATTTAACCTATGTTAAATTGAAAATTTTGGAATAAAGTGTATGTGTATACATACATTTGCTTATACTCTGGCAGATTAAAGATTCAATACTGTCTGCAGAGTCAAGCTTCATATTTTCTAAGGTATAATAAATAACATTCACTAACAGAAATGAAGTTATGCATCATAATTTTCACTTTTGAAAAACAATAGATTTGAGATTGATGAAATTATTTGCATGCTACTTGAGATCTAGAAATGAGCATTGCAAATGCCAGACACTGCCCTCTAAAATATTGTAAGATAAAAATTAGTAAGAAATATGATGTAGTAGGGGAAAAAAAAAGAAAGAAGCAACTCTGACCTGAGAATTATGAGATGTGAATCCAGATTGTGTGCTCAATAATCAGACAGTATAATTAATATGTGCCTTTAAATTCTTGTTTCCAAGGCAACCCAAAACTATCTTTTTATGTCCCAGTTTTCCACGTAAAGGGAAGGCTCAGCCCCCTTTGTCCATGGCCTCTTTCACTCCTTCACACATTGAAGCATGAAATGTGCTTTTACTGAATGTTCCAGACTATAAGTGATGGGTCATTATATACAGCTGTTCTGTAAAGTATTTGACTTAAGACTAAATATGAAACTTCCATTGTTGTGAAAATTGCCTCCAAATGTTTCCCTATGTCTGGCTGCAGCCTCTTCTCAATTTGTTTGACTTCTTTACTTTCATGTCTTCTACCCTCATCCAGTATCAAAATCAAAAATGAAAGCAACTACATTATCATCAACAAGAACAATGCCTGCCCCACAGCAATTGAAATCCCTTGTCCCAACAAGGAGTTCACTATCTCTCTCTACATATTCAAATATCCGTAAATCTGTTCTGCTCAATTATCTTGAAAATTCTTCTTCATCTTATTTTAACACTTTGGAAAAGATACAAGTGCAGATTTTTGTTCCCATAGATATATGAATTATGTCTCATTCCTTTGAAAGTTTGAGGAGCCTACAGGATTCTTTCTTCTTTAAGTCACAAAGTTAGAGTATAAAAAGCAAAACAACAATCACCTAAATCCACTACCAAGTATATTTTATAACTATCATTATGCTCAAAAGTCTTTCTTTATGATGCATATTTATAAAACTGTGCTAAAATAAATCATAACACAAAATAATGCTTAAATGTATATGTAGAGTTTAATGGTGTGCTGTCTAATGTGGTGTTCACTGGACAAATGTGACTATTTAAATTCAAATTTATTTAAAACAAATACAATTAAAATTTCAGTCCCGAGTTGTTAATAGCTTTTAGTAAATGGCTTCCATACAGGAAACACTGAATGTGGATATTACAATTGTAATATCTAATGGACAATGAAGTTTTAATTTCAGATTAATATTTTAACCAAAATATTTTGATAATAAAAAATTACTAAAATAATTATAATCAATATTTCATGCAGCAGACCTTTTTTCCAGGCAGTGTTGTGATAACTTTGTGTAATGGTTAATGAAAATCTAAGAGCAACAATGAAGTGCCTCTCAATACATAGAAAATAAGGGGATTTATAATCACCTAATTACTTAAGAAGAAAATAATTCAAAGAAAAAGGGAATTAATTCCCAAACAACACAGGCCTCAAAGTTAAAATTTGAAATCAGAATATCTTACTTTTAAGTATTTTCATTTAATGTGTTATATTGCCTCTTTACCTTAAAATATTAAATTATATTTCAGAGTAGGGAGAAGGGTATAGTCCTGTATTGCTCAGGAGTAGGATTTTGAAATGGCCATGGGGTTATAAACCACAGGATTCAGATAATCTCTGGGAAGGAATTTTTGATACACTATTACAGTTGGCATCAAGGTTGAATTTATTTATAAGTGACCTACCTCCAAAAGGGATTTAAGAGGATGTAAACTTTTTTTAAAAGTGTTTTCAAGATCAAAAGTCTTGAAAAAGGTATAGTGAAGAGGGAATCTCATCAAAAACGTGAAAAGTGTGAGATTTTACCTTGCTTGGATACTAACAAGTTAGCCTGCCACAGTTTCGAAGATGCTTTGAGAGTACACAAGACTCCCGAGTCATCGACGAAGGACGTGGCACAGCCAACAACAGGAACTTCATATTTGCATGGCTGCTCTGGCCTTAAAATCACATGGGGATGAGAGGAGTGGTCCAGGAGGATGCTGTCCCAACAGTGGTTCTGTGTCACAGTGGAGGAATCTCGAGCTTAGGAAACCCACGATCTTAGATAGAGACTGGAAAACCTGCTCAGCCTTTCCACTGCACGGAGATACTATCTTTATTATTCTGTTCATAAAATAAATTCTTTCCTCTGCCCCAGAGGGAACACTATATCTCCCAAGGTTGTTTGCGCCACAGTCACCCTTGAAGAGATAGTCCAAGAAAAATGTTTTCAGAAACTGATACATGGAGAATCGTCCCACAACAGAGTCAACATAATAGAGTACAGAACTCCACTCTGAACTTCCACATATTCACAGACTAGGATCTCACCTAGCTCTCCATTATTAATGAAGGGAAACCCAGCTATTCAACAGAAGAATGAAGCCTTTTCCTCACCTTGAACTGCGAAAATATTTTTTATGAGCATTGTACAATGGAGAATTAGACTAAATATATAATTATTTAATTTCTATTAACAAAATGAAGTGATATGCCGCATATAGGTATTTATTTTCTATGTTTTCCCTCAGTAAAGCCAAAGACATCATGGTAAATTCACTCCAAAAAACATGTTCTGGTGAGTGAAAAAACAGATGAGGGATTTATTGTTGATTGATACATGATTT
Organism: Myrmecophaga tridactyla; assembly: GCA_004026745.1. NCBI lineage: Eukaryota > Metazoa > Chordata > Mammalia > Pilosa > Myrmecophagidae > Myrmecophaga > Myrmecophaga tridactyla. The sequence goes on from PVIY010034146.1 coordinate 5,407, forward strand.
GACTAAGCTTAAATATTATTTGCACAAAAGAATGTATGGCTCCTTATTTAGTACATTTGAATAGTACACTTAACACAGCTGATAATGTTCTTCAAAAGTATTTAAAGTCAGTCATTCCTTGGTGTTATGTTTTAAATCTGAATTCTGCTTATAGCCTTTAGTTGTCTTGTTTTAAAGGATTTGATGTAGAAAAAGTCTGAATTATTCTAGCTTTTAAATCATAAATATCATGCTTTAGATTGCACTCACATCTTGTGTATTAGAGAAGAAAATCTTGTGCTCATGATGATTTTCTAAGGGTTTATAAGAAAAGGAACACTTTAGGGAAAACAAAAAAAGAATGCTGCAAGTATAAAAAGCAAATTAAAGTTTCAGGAAAATTTCTCTAAGAAATTTTATTATGAAAATTGTACAGAACACTATTTCAATTTCTTACTTCCTGGTATACAGAAATTATTCAGTTATGACAACTAATAAAATATCTTAGCAAATACAGCAACCATGGCCAAAACACTCAAAATTCAGAACTCTCCATGTAATACTTTAGTAAACCTGAAGTTAGAAGAGAAATTTCTAACTTCTGATATTGTTGTTATGATTATCTGTTTCTTTTTTTTTGCATATATGTGAATCACCTCCACATAATAAGATTTGGGATTAATCCAACTGAGTAAAGAGAGGAAACCCATATTTACAAGCCGTTTTTAGATATCATTTATCATTGTCTTATAGCACACTTAGCATGATTTTCTTTCTTCCTAATTCCATTTAATTAACAATGTTTACAAATACAACATTTTAACTATCCAGGAAATATCTGATATGTGAACTGCTGTCAAGATACGGGAGTACAGGGAAAACTAATTGTGATGGCTAAATAGATTTATCAAATTTTCACTCTAAAATTCATTTACTTGTCTTATAGGAAATGTACTATCTTCTCAGAGCCCATTCTAGCAGAACTCACAGTTAATTTACAACCCAATAGCCAGTGAGGGGGTGATTGTGGCAATAGAAAGGCACATTAATTACTGCCAGAAGTCTTAATTCAGCAGCCTGGTATGGAGGTGAAATGATCTTTGTGCACATTTAATTGAAAAATACACAGGAAAGTGTACAAATCAAAAGCAAATAGCTCTAAAATAATTTTAGTATACAAGGAATCAAATACAAACACAAGGAAAAAGCAAAATCCTCAGGCCATGTATTCTAAGGACAACTGAACACATTAAGGTCTAACAGTTAAATTATCGCAACCAGGTTGAGTAAACTGAGTTTATAATGATGTCCCTGAATTCTTTATATTAAAGGAAGAAGGATCGGGAAATAACAACTAACTTTAGAGCAAAGTCTATGTGATAAGTGTTTTATCAATACCACCACACACAATCCTCACAATCATGCATCATCAAATACAGGCTATTTTTTTTTCTCCATGTTTTTTTTGTAAAACAAATAGGGACACTTTAGGGGAATGGTTTCAGGTCTGGGGATTCGAGTTATGTTACTTGGTTGAAACAGCCTCCATCACTTACTGACTGTCACAAATTGATTACCTTAATTCCTGTTTTTGCATCTGTAATATAAATGATATAAATAAACATGTAGGGTTTTCTGGAAGATTTTAATAATTAAAAGAAAACCTGGGGTGGTGCAACAGTAGTGCAGTGGCAGGATTCTCACCTGCCATGTCAGAGACCCAGGTTCGATTTCCGGAGCCTGCCCATGCCAAAAAAGAAAAAGAAAACATGGATGGTGTTTAACAGATGGCCCTATACATAGAAAGTGCTCAGTAATTATGTAGTAATTGTTTTTGTTCTATTACAGTTATATTGATGTCACCATTGTTAATATTATCATTATCACTCTGACAGATTAAGCAAATTTACTGAGAGAATACATCTTCTAATTTGCAAACAGGATAGAATCCAGCATTTATATTTCAAAACTTGGACTCATTTCACAAATAATCATGTTCACAATATTCCTCTTAAGATAACAGAAAATTGTTTAATATAATTTTTGTAAATTCCATCAAGAATGATTAAAAATATGTGGTTTGGTCAATCAATGGTTTTGGTCAAATGAAAATGAATTGCTTTCTGATTTTTCTGCGTAACATTGTTTTCTTTCCTTTTTCTCTAGTGTTGAGTAACAGCTATTTTGAAACAAATGAATTAAAATTAGGAAAATAACTGGATTAGAAGAAAGAAATGTAACGTGCCCTTTTCAATGAAGAAACACAGTAAGAGACTGCCAAATTCGCACTATCATCTGCTATTGCTTTGAAGAAAACATCAACGCAACATATTTAAAAAGAGAAAAAAATTTTCTGAAAGTTTCTTAAAAATTAGGAAAAATCAATAAATGACACTTACCCCCCCAAAACAGCCCCAAACAGGGGAAACTATAGAAGAACACTCCAAGATTGATTACATATTACTTAAAAAATCAATTGTAGCTATGAAAGAATACTGTGGATCAGAAATTTTAAAATTCGGTATAAAAAATAGAATATCAACAATAGGAATGTGTAAAACAAAGAGGATCAAACTCAGGAAACAAATAGAAGGAAGCATGCAAAATAAGATCAACAACGAAGACAAAATTGCAGCAAGGTCTCAGGACATTTAATACAACCAAGTGATTACTAAGGAAAAGAGGATGAATAAAGAAATAGCCAATTAAAGCAAAAATTATGAGAGATGCAAGGTGAACAAAAGTGAAGAAAATTCAATAGTATAAAAAGTTAAAAACTTTTTAACCCACTATTCTCAGTGGATAAAATCAAGTGGATAAAAATAGGTAAGGTTGTAGAAGAACTAAACCATATAATCCAAAATAGTTCTTAGCAGTATAATGCCATCTGTTGATCAATATTTATAAATTCATTCTTAAGATGTACTGTGTGTTGCAAAAGGAAATAAAAAGGTCTCTTAACAATAGGGAAAACATGCAAGCATTATATATCTAAATAATCACCTGCACTTTTTTAAAACGTTGCTAAAATACAATAAAGCACTAAGGAATTAAAAAAATGCTGAAAATAAAAAATAGTAAAATTATTGCTTCCTGATATGAGTAAAAATAATTGAACTTCTCTTTTTCAAGGACTTGGGAGCCCTCTCTCTGAAACATAAACATCAAGGAAGTTAGCAAGCTTATTTCCTCTCTGGCTCCAACTTGTAACAAACCTACCTGCCTGTTCTAGTTTGCTAGCTGCGGGAATGCAACACACCAGAAACGGACTGGCTTTTAATAAAAGGGGATTTATTTTGTTAGTTCTTCAGAGGAAAGGCAGCTAACTTTCCACTGAGGCTCTTCCTTACGTGGAAGGCACAGGATGGTCTCTGCTGGTCTTCTCTCCAGGACCCTGTGTTCCAACAACTTTCCCCGGGGTTACTTCTTTCTCCATCTCCAAAGGCCTGGGCTGAGCTGCTAGTGCTGAGATGAGGAATGCTGAGCTGCTAGGCTGTGCTACGTTGCGTTCTCTCATTTAAGCACCAGCCAATTAAGCCAAACATCACTCATTGAAGCAGACACGCCTCCTAGCCGACTGTAGATGTAATTAGCAACAAATGAGGTTCATGTACCATTGGCTTATGTCCGCAGCAACAAGACTAGGTATGCTCACCTGGCCAAGTTGACAACTGAATCTAACCAACACATGTCCACCCCTTGTCAACTTGGCAACTTCAAGCATCACCTTAAACAGGTGCAAAAACAAAAACAGGACTGGGAGAGCCTGGCTGCCACCATGTGGAGGGGTTGAGCGTGTGCCCCAGAAATGGCAGAGAGCCCAGGGATGGCCCTGATGCCTGGAGAGAGTGGAGCCTAGAGGTGGTCTCCTCAATGTTTCCTGAGGTTGATTTGGAAAGAGGCGGGCCACTGCATAGACCCTTGGAAAGGGTGGGGCTGCCACTTTCTAAGCCAAAGGATGAATGACTTTCAGACTTTGAAATTCCATGGCACTTGCCCTGCAGGTTTTACATCTGTGTTTCTTCCAATTTCTCCCTATGGAAATGAAAATCTGTATCCTGTGAGTATCCTCCTTTGCATCTTGGCACTAGACAACTTGTTTTGAGATTCACAGGTATGCTCACCTGGCCAAGTTGACAACTGAATCTAACCAACACACTGCCATAAAGTTATAATAAGTTTTACTATTCCTTTGGATAAAAGCATTTAGAAGACATAAAGACCACTTTGATTACCAGGTGAATTTATGATGAGATATGTTTGACAAACGGTGCTGTCCAGCCCTCTAACTCGAGAACATATAGACAATCAATTTTAACTACTTGACTATGTAAAGGGATGAGATTTTCTTCTTTGCAGTTTCTTCAGTGGATTGCTTGTGATGCATCACATTCCGGTTCAAAGCTTATTCAACATTAAAATTGTTTTTCTTTCTCTTCAGCCTTTGTGGAGTGGTTTTCTGGGTTAGTAGAAGATGTTACTTTTAGATCTATTTCCCCATCACTGATCACCAAACAATTAGTATATTTATTTGTGAACCATTGCTTTTCAATATACAGACCATGTACATTGCATATGTCATATTGTAATTTCATATTTTAGAACATGACCCTGCAAATAACCCACTGAAGTCAATAAAAGCTAAATTTTATTTAAAAATACAATTAGAAATTAGAGGAATTTCCTGAAATGTCTTATTTTAAAATATTTTAAATGGCAATTGAAAAGGGAGCAATTTTCTGAGAGGACCTGTAACATCTGCCAATTGTGCTCCTGAGGAAAAGCTCTGAGATGGAAATTTGTGTGTGGGAAGTTTATTAGAAAGCACTTTTGGAATCAAAACCTGTAGGAGACTGAAGGAAGCAGGTTTGAGTGGAAGAAGTTAAATTGCTGTGCAGTTACAACAAAGGCCTGGAACAATCCCATGCAGAGCTTTGGAGCTGGGATGGCACACCATAGCAACCATTTGCTATTTAACGGGCTCATTTACAACTTCACGTCATTTGTATTAGAGGATTACATATGGACCACTCAGTTTTATTACATTGTTTTTACTTTCAACTTATATAATATTTCATAAATACTAAGCTTTATATGTAACTAGCTGTAGCTTAAATATAGGAGAATGTACTAAAAAATTCAATTAGCAGGTTCCTTCTATGTACCTAATTTATATGAAATCTTTTTAAATGATGTTTCTAAAAATGTATAGTTTACTCTAATATGATGTATTTTCTTTACACTTTTCAAAATTGATGTTTGAAAAATGTTTTCCCTGTAATGGAAATCATTATTCCAAACCATGTCATATTTTAAACAACTGTATGTATTTTAATGATATATATTAAATATATAACTTAATTCATAAAAATAAGCCAACAATTTTCTTGTTACACAGTAGAAAAACACAGTCACCAGAACACTAGGTATCTCCCAAAGTACCAGTAGCACAAATGCAATAATTGAACAAATTACTAGTAAATATTTATAGTTGTTTAGGAATATTTTACTTTTGTACAATGTGTATAACTAAACAAACACTAGAATAAATGATACATTAAAATATATTGTCAGTTAGATGCAAACTCTCTCTTCTTTTCTCCCAGATTTTCTTATCTAATATTTCATTTTCCCTGTTGAACAAATCAGCGTTGGGTTGAAGAAGATAAGTGGCTATGCCGAATGCAAAGTCTTCCTTTCATTGGAAATTAATTTAAATGTTTGAAAATGATTGTTATCTTGCTTTGAAAAGTGTCATTTTTATAAGATCTTTGAATAAAATCCACACGAAGCTTCAAAAATAGAATTTTAATTTTTACATTTCATCTCCCTTGAGTTCTTCTCATTATTTCTATAAAATCTAACAAAAATAATTATGCATCTCACCGTGGTATCAGGGCTAAATCTTTTAACAGTTATGGAAAAACTAAGCTATATAATTATCTGTTCAAAAATATAATTAAAGAAGTTTAAGAATTTTCTTTCCTTCCCTCCTTTACAAATCAATGTTCAATTTAATAGTACTTCTATCATTTGAAAATAAACACAATTTTAATATTGTGAAACCACTTGAGAAACCACTCAATGTTAAAACTTTGAAATCAAATACATTTTCCTTTGTTAAAAATGACACTGTAGTATGTTTTCCTTTTCTACGTAAATACTTTAAGTATAAATGTTCTTTTTTTAATATGTATTGCCTTATAATTAATCCACAAAGAGGGGTCAGTTAGTCCCAGGAAAGAAATATATTAAAAAATTAAAATACAGAAACTTCTTATGGAATATATTCTATATGTCAAGAGCTGGACTAATTTAAGGTTTCTTTATCATGATATAAGCTAAATGTTATCGTGTCTGTTTCACAGATGAAGAAATTAAGACTGTGATTTTCATTTATCATTTATTCAGTAACATACTTGACATTCAAAATAAATTTTCATGATACATCTTAATCACTTTACTAAGCTGACTCTTCAAAAGTGGTCAGCAAGTTGGAGCAGGCTAAATATGTTGATTTCAGCACTCCTATGATTAAGTGCTGCTGAAAGGCTTTGACCCTTCTTAAATTCTATTCTTAAGACAATATAGTGGTGTTCTCTTACCTTCTATTTGGGGTGTGTCAGCATATTTTACTGCCTTCATTCACTTATCAGTGAGAAATTTAATAAATATCTGAGATAAATAAAATATATACTTATCATCAAGCAAGTATAAAATTATGACTTTACAGGCAGAATTATTGGCCAAATGAAAGCCTCACCTTGTAGAAATGTCTTCTCACTTAGTACTATAATTCCGGAGAATCCTAATTATGGTATTATCACTATAGTGATCTTTGTTGTTTTTTTTTTTTTGCCTATGTTGACTACTTTTAAGAACCCCAACAATTTCTTTCTGACTGTTAAATCAATATTAATGGAGATCATTTCATTCAGGAGATATCACTACATGTTCCTGAAATTTACTACAGTAGTTTCTTATATAAATGTTCAAATCAGAGCAGAAATTAGAGACAGTTCTTCTCAAGAGTAAGGAAAATGTAAGAATTGACACTCCAGAGAATCTGTCATTCAATTCAAATCTGCCATTCATTGCTGAAACCATAGACTCATACCAACATGCTGCTTAGGGAGTGAAATAATAAGAGCAACAATAAAATAGCATTTAATCATTTGCTACAACCTAAGAGTGAGGCAGTATGCCTAGTTCTCTTTACATGCATTATCTTTAATTTGAGCAATAATTCTTTTGTTTAGGGATTATTAGCCCTCATTTATAAATGAATACCAAAATCTTAGAGAGATAAAGTGATTTTTCTCAAGGACTGCAGAGATAGTAAGTTTTATAGTCAGAATTGGAGCCCCAGGACTTTTCTCTCTAAAGCCCATTGTGCCGGTTTGCAAGTTGCCAGGAATGCAATATGCCAGAACTGGAACAACTTTTCAAAAGGGAATTTAATAAGTTACAAGTTTACATTTCTAAGCCTATGAAAATGTCCAAACTAAGGCATCCAGGGAAAGATATCTTAATTCAAGAAAGACCAATGTGTATAGAACACCTCTGTCAGTGGGGAAGGCACATTGGTCCCTTGCTCCTGGGCTCCATTGCTTTCAGCCTCTCTTCCTGTGGAGGTTCCTCACTTTGCTTCTCTGGGGCTGGCTTTCATCTCTTAGCTTCCCTTGGTTCTCTCCAGGTTCTGGTTTGCTTAACATCTCATGGCAACACCTGTTGGGCTCCAAACATCTCCAAACATCTGTGTCTCAGTTCACCAAGTGGTAGCATCTGTATTCAGCTCTGGGCTCTGTCCCTCTGAGGCTACTGTTGTTTATGACTCTCTTGAAAATATTTTCTCTTTTAAAGGATTCCAGTAAACTAGTCAAGAACCATCTAGAATGGGTGGAGTCACATCTCCATCTAATCAAAAGTCACATGCACAATTGGTTGTGTCATTTCTCCTTGGACATAATCTAATCGAGTCTCCAAACTACAGTGCTGAATCAGGATTAAAAGAAATGGCTGGTCCCACAAGTTTGAGTCAGGATTAAAATATGGCTTTTCTAGGGTACACAATATTTTTAAACCAGCACACACCTTATTGTGGGGCAGACCATATTAGAAAGTTCTTCTGGTAAAAATTATCAGAGAGAAAACCAGTTTCAGTCATAATATGTTCCACTGCATGGTATGCAGTTATTTAATTATTTACATAATATTGAAAAACAAGATGTAGTTAGGTTAAGGTGTCTCAGGCTGCTGGATTTTTATGCTATGATTTAGAGAATCTACACATTCATCTTTAACACTTTTGTTCACTATCCTCTTCCTCTTTTGCATGGCCACCCTGAGTCACCATATCTAAGCAAATATGCTATCTACCACATTTAAATATCCAGCTCAGGCCTAATTTCTAAATACCAGTATCATGAAACAAATTTCCAACAAATGGACATCTTGTCATGGAGGTGTTCTGGTGCTTATAATTTAATTGATATAAATTTGAATTTATCATTTATAATTCAGCTTTTTTCCTCCCACTCTAAACTATCACCACCTGATCTTCCAAACCAAATATGAGATAAACATTATCTGGCCATGTGTTTTATCATTCAACATTTCAAATCAAAGACAAAGTTCTGCCAATTCTACTTTCTTAAAATTTATTCAATCCATCATTTTCTCTCCTCTCCAATTCATTTTTCTTGTAGTTTTCCTTCTCCAGTTTACCATCTCCCACCTCTCTACCATATATCTTCCAGTTTTTGCTTTTCCAATCAAACTATTCATGCCAATGCCAGTTTAAACCATCTCAGTAGCCACTATCTGCATAGCAAATTCCAAATTAACAAAAAGGCTTGTAAAATCTGTATTGCCTGGCCAGATTTGAGTCACCAGGTTCATATCTTCTTGTACTTGTCCTTATAACCTACTGTGGTAGAAAAAATAATGGCCTCCCAAGGATGTGCACAATTTAAGCCCTGGCATCTGTGAATGTATTATTTTATAAGCCAAAGGGACTTTGCAGATGTGGTGAAGTTAAGGGCCTTGAGATGAGAAGACTATCTTGGATTATTCATTGGTCCAGTGTTAAAATAAAAGTCATAAAGAGATAAAAAAGGAATCAGAAAGGTAAGGTGAGAGGGAGAAATGACTATAGAAGAATGACCAAAGAGATGCAATGGCTCTGGATTTAAAGATGAAGGAAGGGGACCAAGAACTAAAAAATGTGGGTGGTCTTTAGAAGCTGGAAAAGTCAAGGAAATATTATCCATTCAGAACCCATAAAGGAACATAGTCTAATAACATCTTAATTTTAGCCCATGGAGGTCCATACAGGGCTTCTAACCTACAAAATTGTAGAATAGTAATGTTCTCTTGTCTCAAGTCACTACATTTGTGGTAATTTGTTATAGCAGACATAGAAAAGAACATGATTTAGAATACCATCATTTTCATGAGGAGAACTGTATGTTTCACATCATAACTTTGTTCATTTGTTCTTATTTATTTCTTTTTTTTATAAACTTTATTTTTAGACTTTAGGTTTTGGTTTTGCAGAAAAGGGGGAAAGTAGGCAGTTTCCATATACCATGGTATGCGTGCATATTTTCTCCTATCATTAACATCTTGTATTGGGGTGGTGCATTTGCTACATTGATAAAGCAATATTGATGCAATATTAGTAACTAATATTCATGGTATATATTGCAGTTGACCCTTTGTGTATATAGTAACATAGGTTTTTGACACATGTATAATGTCATGAATCCACCATTAATTTTCTTTTGCTTGAAATGATTTCCTGAATTTTAGACCTTTCATATGATTTTCTGCCATCTTACTGCCTTAAAATATGGAGATTTTTTGATAAAAATACCTACCTCACATACTCCACATACACTCCAATGAAAGAAATGTTACTGTGATGAGAACATGTCGAACATGTCAAAAGTCAAGTTATTTAATGTATATATGTATACATTATACATTTTACATATTTTAAAAGTTTATTTTTTAACTTTATTTTTATTATAAAAATAAAAATTTATATTATGTAGAATTTATATAGATTTATAATTTATAAAACTGTAATGGTCAATAAATAAAATGTTTCCATGATGAACAGGATTTACATGAAATATATAACAAAATACTTTGGAATAATTGAGTGAACTTTTTGAAGGATTTAAGAGTAATACTACGTAGATGGCAATATGCAATATTTTCTTGGATTTAGAAAGCTTAAAATCATAAAAGTGTCACCATTTGCAATATTATTTCATGACAACCAATGCATTTTCAATCCCAATCCCAGTTGGTGTTTTCATCGAATTAGAAAAGATAATTAATATTGAAAAATAAGGGTTCTAGTTATATAAACTTTGAACAAAAGAAGAAATAATTTTCCTTAACAAATAATAAGACATTATCATGCTAGTGCAATTACAGTTGTGCATTTTTGCTACATCTCTGGACACAGAGAACAATGAAACAGAGAGCAGGCCTAAACTCAAATGTGTGCAAACCTGGTAAATGACTGAGAAAGCACTGAAAATCAGGGAAGAAAGCATAGTCTTCATGAAATGCTGCTCAGACAATGGCTCTTTACATAGAAAAAAAAACAAAAACAAAAACTTACACTATATAAGAAAAATAGACTCCACGTGGTCTAGAGATCTTCCCATTATGAGCAAAGTCTAAAAATAGTTACATAAAATATTGGAGAAAATTGTGGATATAGAAAATATAGGAAATTATGGATATCTATGCGAGCAAGATATGGAAGCAGTGAAAACACAACCAACAAAGGAGATCAACAAATTTAACTATTTATGTAAGGCAAAGGACTCATCAGTAAAGATAAAAGATGAGCCAAAAATGGATTTTTTTTCTGAGCATTTAATAAACATAGAGCTATTATCCAGAATATATTAAGATTGCCAACAGATCAGTATCTAAAATTAAAAAAAAAACAGAGAATTACTATATTAGATAAAGTTCTCCAGAGAAACAGAAACAGGGAACACTCACAAATATAAAATCTATAAAAGTGTCTCACGTGACCATGGGAACACAGAGTCCAAAATTCACAGGGCAGGCTGTGAAGCTGACGATTCCGATGGAGGGTCTGGATGAACTCCACAGGAGAGGCTCACCAGTCGAGACAGGAAGAGAGCCTGTCTCTTCTGAATCCTCCTTAAAAGGCTTCCAGTGATTAGATTAGCATCATCATTAAAGTTCTTCTTTAATCACTCATTAAAGAAGACACTCCCCTTGGCTGATTACAGATGGAATCAGCTGTGGATATAGCTGACATGATCATGATTTAATTCTATGAAATGTCCTCATCGCAACGCAACAGACAGGCCAGCACTTGCCCAACCAGACAAACAGGTACCACCACTTGGCCAAGTTGACACATGAACCTGACCATGACAGTCCACCCCTTGCAACTTGGCAGCTATACATACCACCTTAAACCATACAAAATTTCTAAATAAAAAAACAATAAAACACACATTTTTTCTTTCACCCAACAATACTCAACTGTCCTGCATATAACTGGAAACACATTAAATCTCTCCAGAATAGGGTGCAAATCCTTGGGTAATATTCATTCTTAAACTTGATATCTTACAACCTAAATAGTATAACATGAACAACACACTGGGATTTCTGCTCTGGAGGGTTTGCATACAGTTCCAGAAGTTGTCACTTGTGGGTCTTTCCATCTTTAAACACATGGAAAGGAGGAAAGAAAATTGCTGTCAGATATGCATCCTGACAAGTGGAGTTCTCAAGGAGACGAATGAGAAAACTTTTCCAGATTTCAACACCTGTAACAAAATTATGGCAAATTATTTACCTTAGAAAAGGAACAGTTTTCAAAACAAATTTTATTTTTAGGATTACCCAAGAGCAAGATTTCTGTTCTAAGTGGGAGGGATTAGAAGAATATATTTTAGTAAGGTCTCCTGTCAGCAATAAATGCAAAAGGTAGAAGGGTCATAGAATTTCCCAGAATAAACCTAAAAGAAAATGAGGAATAAAAACTGGGATAAAAACTGTCAGAACTTTGCAAACTACCATAACGTTTGCAGCTTTCCCATCCGTGTAATTTTTCTTATCCCTTGCCTTTATCTTAGTATTGATTTATAGAAATACTTGTATTTAGGATTAGGTTAGCCAAGGGGAAGAGTGGTTTTATGCATGCACCAGAACACTGTATTTATGATTAGTGCTTTGGGCTCCTTTTATTTTTGTTTTGCTCCTTATTTATAATATTTTTAGTAGGATTATATTTTTAAAGTCCTTATCTTTAAGATGCTTTTCTGCTGTTTTACACAAAAGATCTTCCAGAGGCTTTCACATCAGTAGTATGAAGCCTATGTAAAATGAATTGCATTTAATGCATATGGGAATTATGCAAAATTTAGAATGTACTGTAACAAGCTGTGCAACCCAGGGCCTGAGATCCTACCCCATTTTGAGAATAAGTTGGGGTGGGGGATGCTGGTAGTGGTGGAAGAACGTATAGATAATATCCTAAACAAAGGATTAAACCTCCCTTCCCTTGAACACTGTTGATAACAAAACTCTAAACCCCACTGCCACAAAACCCTGCTGAACACACCCTTGTCCTAAACACTTCTAAGCCTTGGCACACCCCCAGCCCCATTGAGGAGCACTTACCTTCCATGTCCATGACTGGCTACCCCTGTGGAAGAGTCTCTCCTGCTCATAAATCCTAATTAAAATTCATGCCTGATGTGCTTTTTTGTCTTCAGGCTGCCCTGACCCAAGCTCTCCAAGAACTGGGATGGAATACAAGCAGTAAGAAAGTCTCATTTTATTTGGAAATTTACAAGAACTATGAAGCTCTTGAGAAGGATAAATGATTGCATATTTTCAAAGCAGAGAAGCCAAATGAAGTGTAAATCGTGTTTATATAATTGTCACATGATGGATGAGAATTCAGCTGGCAAAGAAAAATAGCTGCCATAATTTTTAAGAATACTTTTAAACCTCACTGTGTTTATGTATATAAGAACTTCTTTAAAAAACTTCGGTGACACGTGTGTTAGTATTTAATAGTCACTGTTACTGTGACTAATTAATTTATTTACTTTTAAAATTGTGCTAGTAAGAAGAGTGTTGGTTCTAGGGCTAAGAAATGTGCTAAAACCAAATACCTGTATACTTTTATAGAATTCAGAAGTAAAAATATTTGTAAGAAAACAACTATGATTAAATTAGGAAATAAGATCCGAATATATTATAAATGAAGCTATAAAAAAGAATCACACTTAGTCAACATAATATTAAGACATTATTAATATTAAGTGATATTAATATTAAAAAGTATCATTATATGTTTTCAAAATTATCTTAACCAGGCAAGGAATGCATAAGTAGTTAGTCTTGAATTACTTGAGGTGACAATAATATGAGATATTTAGAAATATATCCCTCATATTAATGGAAATGAAATGCATTAGATCACACTTTGATACATTTTAATCCTAGTTACATTCAAATAAATTATTTAACACTATTCCAAAGTAAAAGTGGAATTCAAATTAACATAACTAGTGTTACGTAGTAAGTGTGTAATACTGCTTGCTGTTTTTCATTATGTCCTTACCCCTTCTTCTTTCCCATTCTTTTTTCCTTTCCCTTCCTTTTCTTTTCAATGTAGAAGTTTTTTTTTTCTCCCCAAGTTTTGTATTATATATCTGTGGTGGTTTGTACATACTCCATAAAAACATGGTTGTAAATTTAATCCATTCCTGTGCTTGTGGACTCTTTATAAGTAGGACGTTTTGATGAGGTTACCTCAGTTAAGGTGTGGCCCTCTCAATTAAGAGGGTGTTAATCTTATTACTGGACTCCTTTATGAGCAGAAGAAAATTGAGACAGAGAGAAGACAATGGGAGACAAGAAACTGCAGGTGAACAGAACCCTGAAGAGAAGGGAGAGGGCAGAAAAGGATGCCATATACACTGTCATGTGACAGAGAAATCCAGGATGAAGGATCACCAGTAGTAGACACTGAAAGGCCAGTCTTCAGGAAGAAATCATGGGCTTGATGATACCTGGATTTGGATTTTTTTCCAAAAACTGTGAGCTAATAAAATCCCATTCTTTAAGCCTACCCATTGCATGGTATTTGCTTGAGCAGCCAAAGAAACTAAAGCAGCATCACTGAAAAGTAAGTAGGTTGTCAGACAAATTCTGCTATATTGCTGCAAAAGACAGGCTGGGAATTAAACCTACTCTAAATTATTGTAGTATATAATTACCAAAAAAACAAAAGAACAAAAGCACTATAGTAAATTATAGATGTTTTCATGTAAAATCAGATTTCTTTTAGTGTACTAGAATTTTACTTCAAGTAATTGATTGCTCAGAATAAAATTTGACCCTTTATCTACAGATTTTTAAATTTATGTAAAGCAATGCTAACTTGTCTTTGTTGCTCATGACCATTTATTCTAAAACTTATCTAATTTTCATGCTTCTAAGTCCTAAATTCCACTCTAGTGTACTATTCATATAGTTGGACATCATGATTCCTAAGTGGCTTCTCAAATTTTTTCTGAAGCATTATATATCATAGCACAGTTTAAACATTAAAGATATAGCATTTGCTGCCCATTTTCTCATTTGTCTGAAAACAAAACAAAATAGCTTACAAAAAATGCAATGTAAAATAAATTTATTCTATAATATTTTTGCTGTATTCTAGTTTATCTATTCCTTTACATAAGAGACATTTTATTCTTATTCTCAAAGTATGTACACTCATTTTGTTTTATGTTTTGCTTTCAAAATTCCAAAAACTATTCCTGGAAATAGTCTGTTAGATTAGTCCCAGTAAGTAATTTTCGCTAACCTGCCTTATTTATGCTGCATGTTTTATTTATTTTTCTAATTAGAAACCAAGCCAGGTTCAAATGCTGAAAGCGGCAAGAAGGCTGAAGGGACCACAGTTTCTCTTCTTGAATTGAGTCTTAGGTGCACGTAATCAGTGTCCCTTGTAGAAATGCACTACATGAGCTAATTTTTATAAAACTGGAACAAGTCTCATATAATTTTTATAATATCATAAAACCTAATGTTATGTTAAATTATATTTTTATATCCAGCAAGGACATTAGGAGGAGACATCACAGTGAAAAGCAAATTTTTTTCAAAGTTCTTTGCATTTCATTCTGCAGCAGATACCCTTCAATTTTCTAACTTCATTGCCAGCTAACTGTAAAGATTTAACTTATAGCAACAAAATTATATTAAACATTTTAACACTTGTGGTTTTTAATAATTTCAAACCAAGTACATTATAGAGCTGATGCATTTTCTTGTATTAAAGAGGCATGCATTGGCAATCAGAAATACTGCATTCATTCTGATTGCATCGGCAATCAGAAATACCGTGGAAGTATTCTTTGGTTAGTCTCCATTTTCAGACACTTAAAAATTAATCAGATCTTCATAACTTTGCAGGAGTTTCACGAATATACCACGGTTTTTTCACTCCCTTTGCATTTAATTCTATGCCAAACAAAGCTATATTTGTAGTGAATATGCAACAATTGTAATAACAGCAACTTCAAAGTGAACAAAGAATTCTATTGATACCAATAAGTACCCATATTGATACTTGCTCTAGGTAATACAAAATTAAGCAAGATAAAAACCCTTGATGATGCTTAAAGATGTTATTATTACAGCTTGATGGTTTTAAAATGTATGTTGTTTATACAAGATCTCAGAGACAGGTAGAAAAAGTTTATGAAACCAAATCGGATGAGTTGAACCAGTTTAAGTGTGTGCATGTGTTTGTGTGTTTCCCCCCACTAAAATATTCTGTCCAATCAGACAACATGTAATCTCATTCTTATATAATTTTTATTTATCCTGGCTTATCCTTCCTCTCATTGTTATCATACACTCTTTACCTCTTTATTATCACTAATATCAATTGTTTTACTGGTCTCATGTAGGCGTGTAACCATCATCAGTGTCTTCATCCACTCTGGCTTTCTATGTCTAAATTATATTATATCTTATTTCAAATACTCTCCAGAATTTATAATTTTTTTCCCATTCTTATTGCCACCATCATGTCCTAGGTATTACATCATCTGATTATTGATTTGTTGAAATAATTCCATTTCTGGTTATATTTTCTCTAATTTCTCCTTCTTCCAATTCCTCTTTGGATAATTATAGCCAATTATTGCTGGAAGACTGCTGTCATTATATTGATTAAGACTGCATTGTGCTCTTCGTTGCCTTAATATTCACAAAATATGTGCCCAAACCATTTATCTAAACTCACTATCTGAATTATATCCTAAGCAATGATGTTTGATACAGTCAAGAATTTTCTCAAAGACCCTGAACATATTTCTCACACCTCACTGTGTATTGCTAAGTCTTGTCTTTCAACCTACCAAAGAAGACCCTTCCTGTTTGTCAGTTCATCTAAATTTCAATCATTAACCAAAGAAAACTCCATTTTCTTAAAGAATCTTTTTCTAGCATTGGACTATTCTAATCTAGACTATTGGATACAACAGTTTGATAGGATAGTCCCTATTCTAAGAAATTCTGTATCCATCAGTCATGAAAGCAATATTTCAAATTCAGATTTTTTTACATTATATCTGAAAATGCATCCTTTCTTTGGAATGATCCAGAATAACATAACACTTACACACACTGTAAAACTATAATGATATTCCCCTGGAAATGCATTTTACAGGAGTTTTCAATCTTCACTTAGAACATAATTGGGCCATTTTTCTGTTCTTGGAACAAATGATGTTAGCAGTGCAGGTGATAGTGTGTGGAGGGTGGGATTTGAGGGTATTAGGGGAATTTTTGTCAAGGAAGTGACAATTAAGCAGACCAATAAAGGATGTGTTAAGAAGTATAAAAGGCACGCAAAATTGTCAAAATATCTGTATACGCATTTAGATAATGTATTTCTGTAATGTGTTTTTCCCCAAAGGCAATTCTAGCTATAAATGATTTCACCAATTTTGAGATAAATTTGCCTCAACATCTTTGGGACAGAGCTCTTTATGTGGCTGTTTTGAATAGACTTTCATTACACCTCTTGGGCATAAGTTCTTGTTATTCTTTACAGAGATAGTAATTTAATGCCTTGCTTTTCAAGTGATAAGGCATATCTTATCTCTGGATCCTAGCTATAACTCTTTTTAAATGAGCAATTTGAAATGCAATATAATAGGTAAAATGAGGCAGATTTAAAGAAAAAGTCAATGGGTGCTAGGAAAGCATCAACATTTCCTAATATTCTTATGTAATGGCAGTGAGCCAGTGAAATCAATAAAGTCTAAATTAAGAAGAAGGAAATTAAAATGATAACAGTTATTATGCTAACCTATAGCCACTATTTGAGAAGAAAAATTAATTATGAAAAGTTTGGCCAATTTAAAAGTTTGGCCAATTAGACATCTTATGATGTTTGCCTTTCTTATTTGTTAATATGATGACTCTCACTTATAGATCTTTCTATATTTAAAATAACTTTGCATAATTGTGATATAATAACCAGATTGGTAGTGTATAACCTTTTTTTTATACATAAATGTTGGATTCTTTGGTTAACATTTAATTTAGGGCTTGTATATCTATTTTATTTATTGAAATAGGCTCTTGAATTTTCTCATATTTTAATTCCTGCTTTTGGTATTCTGGCCTGGGTAGATTTGAAAATGAAATGGGAAGTGCCCCCTCTTTTTCTAGTCTCTAAAAGCATTCTCTTCAAAACATAGTCATAAACCATGGAAAACTATTTAAATTTGAAGTTAAATTAGTAAAAATTAAATGAAATTAAAATTCTGTTCTTTAGCCACATTAGGCACATTTCCAGTTCTTACTAGGACCACACGGGTGGAGACCACCTCATTATGCAGAGCAGTTATAAAATTTTTCCAAATATACAAAGTTTCTATCATTGAAGACCATTCTACCAGAGAATTCTGCTCTAGATTATTTCATAACAAAGATTGACATGGTTTATTCACTGAAAACATTGTAGGTTTTGTCTTCAGAATCATATGTGCATAGTCTCTCTAGTGGGAAGATTATCATCTTTGACACAAATTTTTTTATCATTGTAATTTTATTTAGCTCCTTTTTTCTTCTTGGTTCAATTTCAGTACTTTTACAGTTATTAGTATTGACAAGTTATTAATATTAATACTAATAAATTATTAGTATTAGTACTAACACTAAAATACAATTTTAGTATTTTTTATTTTTTCTTGTTTTCGAAGTCATTGACATAAACTTGTTAAAATTTTCAGATTATCCTTAAATTTTGGTATTGTATCCCTGATTTTATTCGTAATGCATTTAATTTTGCATTCTCTCTTTTTCACTTATTCAGTCTTGGAAAAGACTTGTCTATTTTGCTTTTCTTGATTTTTGTAATATTGTTTCTTATTGTTCTCACATTTTATACTATTCAGTTTATTTCTTGTTTGACACTTACAGCATTAATTTTATAAAATAGGTCAATATTCATTTCCTAATAAAATATGTATTTATTTTCTTATATAAATATTCAGGAAACAT
The DNA here is from genome assembly GCA_004026745.1 of Myrmecophaga tridactyla. NCBI lineage: Eukaryota > Metazoa > Chordata > Mammalia > Pilosa > Myrmecophagidae > Myrmecophaga > Myrmecophaga tridactyla. The sequence continues at coordinate 24,001 of PVIY010034146.1, forward strand.
GTTTCCTTTAACGCATATGTTGATAAGTATTGATATATATGGATTTATTAATCAGTTGTAGGTATTTTAATATATTTCTATTATTTTTTCTTTATTTCATTAGCTATTTCAAGATTTTTAAGATTTCCATATATGCAGAGATATTTATTAACATTTTGTCACTAAATTAAACTTAATTGTATTTTGGTTAGAGACCATGTTCAATCAGATACACATTCTTTACTATTTTTCAAACTGTAGCCTAGTATTTAAACAATTTTTCCAAATATGAAATATGTACCTTATTTATTTTTATTTTTTGAGTCCTTTACAGAGTCTTTATTATTTTTTTTTTGAGTCCTTTACAGAGTCTTCCAGTGCCTTCAGCATTTATAGGTATTATCTGTGGGATGATTAGGTCTAAGTTGGCCATCCATTATCATTAAATCATTGACTTCTGAAAGGTTTCTTTGAAGAAACATTCTTGGAAACTGAATCAGGTTTTATGGGATTTTTAAAAGGGCACTGTGCAACAGGCATAGTGGCAGGGTTTCTGTGTTGGTGGGGGGACTCATTTGTCATCAAAAGTCTTTGAGGTTGGTAATTTTTTCTCTATTTAAGGGTGAGGAAAACCACCTGAGTTGGAAATTTGGGTGCACTGAGTTCCAGCTTGATCCAGGATAGGACTGAGTGAGTTCCAAAGGAATGACTGGGCATTCCTTGATATGATCCTTACTTGATCTGTAAAGGCCAAGAAGTATCCCACTTGTACAGAAATGGCCCAGGTGACTGAAATTGTTGTGGATCATGCATATTGGGAAGGGTAAGAGGTGAGGTGTTCATTTATTCATGACTAAATTATTGTCTTTGTCTGAATTGCCTTGTCTATGGAGAACCATCCTGAAAGTTGCTGCATATAAATAAGTCACACTTTAGATCCTGGTTGAGACACTGAAGTTAGCTCATAAGGCAAAAATCACATAGCATGGAGCCATACTGGAGAACCACACACTTACTCTCTATCAGTCCAACATGGCAAGTTTTTCATCCAGCCTTGAACAGATTATCCTTCCTTCATCTGATGAAATAGCTAATACCTGTGTTAGAATAAGTAATGGGTGCTATGACAAATAGCCTCAAAACCTCAGTGACTTCAAGTCACTAATTTATCTTTTTCTCTATAAAAAGTCTTTTGTAAGGAAACCTTCCTCCTGGCCATTCAGGCACAGAAATTCCTTTTGTCTTGAAAATCCCCAATCTCCTGAGTGTTGGAGTCTTTACTTGTTTCTCTGCATCCAGAGCTGCACAAACTGTTCCTTCTGCCTATAACATACATCCTTCCAACTCTCAACAAGTTCACTCTTGGTCATTCCTTAAATGCTGCTCAAGTGTCAGTTATGCAGAGAAGTTCTCCTGTGTCTCAATCCTCCATTGCAGTTGAGGTCAGATGTTTATCTGTCCTCAGCAAATCATATTATTTTCCTTCAGAATCCTTTCCTCCATTACAATCATGCCTTCATTTTTTGTGTGATTATTTGGTGAAAATCTATCCCCTGCTTTGGGCTCTATGGCTAAAACTGTGGGTGAGCTTATTGAACATCCAACCCACTCAACATACGTACTTTAAAAGAATGATTTTCTCTAAGTGTTAAACACAAAGTTTTTTTTATGTCAAACTTGTTAAATATATTTTTAAAGTTCTTGCATATTTTTACCAATTTTTTTAGTGTCCATGGTTTATAAACAGCCACAATATGATGTATCCCACCCCCACCATGGTAATGAATTTATCAATTTCTCTCTTTACTTTTCACATTTTTTGATTAATATATATAGTGACTATCTTATTTGTTTTCATAATCAAGTTTTTTATATTTTCTAAGTCAACTGTATGTTAGGAATATTTAAATCCCCTATATTTTTTGTTTTATATTTTATATTCCTTTACCCTTTCCTCTTTCCTTCTTTGAGAAGTCCTAAGTCTAATCTTCCTCTCAGTTACATGAGTCAGTTGTACTTTTCCTACTATTGATGTAATTAACAAAACGTAAGGAGCCTCTTTGGATGCTCACTATATCTCTTATATGAGAGGTGAATAAATTGTTTTATTTAATTTTTACTATGCTGACTCTCTTTGTTATAAGAGTTCAGCCTTTACCTTGACTAATAGTTTTTATCCCAATAGAATATAAAACAAAACACCTCTTTGAATCATAAATCTGAGAGCATTTTATATTAACAATTCAGATTAGAGAGAGTAAATCGTATCAAAATGATACAGAAGAAAAGTCAACAGAACTGACAGAGCCCACACAGACAGAGATCTTTGAAGATGCATAAAGAAAGCAACCCTGGGCAAGCAGATGAGGAAGCAAGGACAGTAAGCTAGCAGACATCTCCATGCACCTTTCCAGCTGAGAGAGAAACCCTGAATGTCATTGGCCTTCTTGATCCAAGGTTTCTTTCCCTGGATACCTTAGTTTGGATTTTTTATAACCTTGCCTTACTTTGGACATTTTCATGGCCTTAGAGCCATAAACTTGCAACTTATTAAATTTTCCTTTTAAAAGCCATTCAATTTAGGCATATTTTATTCTAGCAGCTGACAAACTAAAGCAGATTTTTGTACCAGAGAAGTGGGGTGCTATGGTTTTCAAATATCCAACATATCAGAACAGCTTTTTAAATGGATAAGGGGAAGATTCTGGAAAAGTTGTGAGGAGGTTGATAGACAAGGCCTAGAATGCTTTGAAAAGACTGTTGGTAGAAATGTGGACTCTAAAGATACTTCTGATAAGGATTTGGACAAAAAAATGTGCTATTGTAAACTGGAAGGAGGGCAACCCTTGTTTTAAAGTGGCACAGAGGCTGTATTCCATCTTTCTAACACTAAAAATCAGAAAGGTGCAGAAAAGGGAAATGAAAAGAGTCAATATCAGATTTAACTTATCCTTTAAATTCACATGTAAAACCAAGCCTTTTTTTTTATAGGTAGGATAGATAACTCTTCCTCAGTTAAGTCACTGTTATCTATATCTATCCAATAAACAATATTTTCTATATTAATTCAAATATATTCTATCAATTTTAACCAATTCAATTTAGTTTGTAAATTAACCTCAAACTCTCTGTTGCTTTGAATCTAGAATATCAACATTTTTCATATTAAAACATTTCTAAAGCTATCTCACTGATGTGCCACACAACTGTTACTTCTTCTGGTCATTACTTGAGCTTACCTAGGTGCATTTTTGTAATGACTTAACTGATTTCCTTTTTATAAACAAAGTTTAATTTTAATAAACACCCCTACAAAGAGTTCACAAATTTAGATATTTGGGCACTGCATCTTTATAAAGCAAACACACACATGAAACTGTCATTCAGGTTAAAAAATAAAATATGACAGCACCTCAGAAGCACACTTTGTGCTCC
>PVIY010034147.1:0-27416 GCA_004026745.1 Myrmecophaga tridactyla
TCCCCAGTGTATCCTCCCAGATGCAGCCTCCCCAGATGCACCCTCCCCAGCTGCACCCTCCCCAGTACACCCTCCCCAGGTGCATCCTACCCAGGTGCACCCTCTCCAGGTGCATCCTCCCAGGTGCATCCTCCCCAGGTGCACCCTCCCCAGCTGCACCCTCCTCAGGTGCACCCTCCCCAGGTGCATCCTCCCCAGGTGCACCCTCCCCAGCTGCACCCTCCTCAGGTGCACCCTCCCCAGGTGCATCCTCCCCAGCTGCACCCTCCTCAGGTGCACCCTCCCTGGAGTGGCCGGCTCCATCACTCTTAACTTTGCTGTCTACCACTTGCTGCTGGTGATCTTGGGCTGGTGGGTGAATGAGGAGGAGGTGGGGCACCAGGCTGTGTGAGAAGGGTTGAGGGGCCAGTCAGACCAAGGTCCGATTTTATAACTAGCTAGGTGAATTTTGAACGAGTTATTTGACCTCTAGAATTTCAGCTTTCTCTTCCATAAAACGGAGATAATGCCATCCACATTCCACGAAGCCAAAATGATAAAATGCCTATGAAGTGCCTAGCAAGTGGCCCAGGGTACAGAAGCTAAGCTCAGTAAGTGGCAGTTAGGTGGGACATCGTGCTGGAAGCTCCTTTAGCCTGAGGGTGACTCTGTTAAAAGGCTATACACATAAAACAAAATTGAGAATTCTTCCAAGAGTTAGTGCAGAAATAGAATTCTCTGGAAGCCATGGCACCCTTCATCCAACAGGATATAATCTTTAAGACTGATGCATAGAAAAGAGAGATAAGCACACACACACACACACACACACACACACACACACACACACAGGCCTGTTCTTGTGAAGGAGCTGGGGGCTAACAGCTAAACGTTAAAGCAACGTCTTCTTTGAATTTCTGAATGATCAGATGCGACCAGCTGGCAAAACCTTTTAAGATCATATCATGCACCTTAAGATAGGTAGCTGTTTTAATAGAAAGATGCATCCACTTTCCAAGAGCCCTGGTATGATCTGACACTGGTTCAAATGCCCACCCAACACTGAAAGCGAAAAGAGGCTCGGTCCCTGTGGGCACTTGAGGTTGTTGGGAATCCACGGGGTAAATTGCTTTGGGCCCCCTGGGGTTGGTATTTTTCTTTGCCTTGTAATGAGCCGGCGTGTTGAGGAGCCTCCCTCCCACTGAGTGACATGTGGCTGACTCAGTGGTTCTCGAAGGACCTATTTCCAGGAACAAGACCCAATAGAGTTATTTTCACAATAGGCTGACCAAACATCTTATCGCAGTTTCATCCCTTATCAGGCTATAATTAAATATCCACTAATATTATCCACCTCCCTCATGGGTGCGGATTGTCACCTACTTTAATGGCCAAATAACCAGCTTAGAGTTTTCGCTACTGTGTTGGGTGAACATGTTTGGGGGTGCAAAATATTGGAATATTGGGGTTCTAAATGTCAAATGCTATCTTACCCAAGTTCTAATGTACATTAGACCATTTTACAGAATCAGAGTCAAGGAATCAAAGACAAGACATATACACCAGCAAAAGTGGCAGAGAGGGAGGTGCTAGAAAAGACTCATTTGCCTAATTTCAAGGAGACTATTGTGTAGAAGATAAGTCTTGTTTCTTCCAGATTCCCGTTTGTTTCTTAAAGATATAAATTTTAGAATAAAGTTTGTTATTTTTGTCATGAAATAAGTCACTCATTACTGAGGATTTGAAAAATATAGTAAAAATAGAAAGCAAAAGCAATTCACATATATTCTCAGTTTTGGAATTTTACCCCCAATCCTTTCTTATACACAGTTTATCTTCCCCTCTTCCCTCTCCCCCCCATTTAGATTTTATTGTGTATGAAAGTTTGCACTTTCAATTCACAGCACAGGATATACTTTTATTCTTGCTGCTGTAAGTTCCTCATAAATATCTCTTTATACATTTCATCTAGTGAATCTGCCATAGTTTATATGACCATTTTCCTATTGCTTTAGACAAATGTCATTTGTTTCTATTACAACTTACACAACAAAGAACATATTTGTGCATTAAGTTTTTATATATTAGGTTTTTCGCTTGATTTGAGCACAAGATACGGGATTACTGAGTTAACAAGTAGGTAAAGTCTCAAAGCTCTTGAGACTCATGGTGTGTTTAGAGGATGTTTAGCTCATAAATCACTAACGGTAGGTAATCGAGGCAGCCAGAAGCACTTCGTTGCTCCAGCCAAGCAATTCGGTCCAACATTTGCTGGTTCACTACATGTCCTGTCCTGTGCCGGCCTCTGAGGGAGGATGGGATTGATGACACAGCTCTTGACCTCAAGTGGCACCTGCTCTATCAGCTGGGGTTTGTTGCTGGAGCCCTTCTGCAACACCCCTCCTCTTCCTCGTGCCCCGCTTCCCTCCTGTCGTTTCTCATGCACTCCCCCCACTTCCGCTCTGTTCTCAGCTCTTCTCTGCCTGCCCTGTGGCCCACAAATCTTGCCTCTGGGGACTGCACCCCTCTGGACTCCTGGCCCTGGGATTTCCAGTTGGGTGAATGGATGGTATCAGCAGGAGATTAGAGGGGAAGGAGGCCGGGTCCCATCACAGTCCTGTGGGCTGTGGTGACAGCTCCGGCTGGGGGGCCCCTCTTCCCAGCTCTCTCTGGGCTTCTGGAGCACTGGACCCTCCCTTGGGCCCATCAGGTCTAGAGGCAGGACAGGCTTTTCACTGTTGCTAGTCTCTGGGTGCTTTACCCTTTCTTGGTTGTTATCTCAACCATCTCCCTATCTCTGTAAATAGGCCCCTTGTTAAATTCTCTTCCAGTCAAACCCTGAAAGTTTTTTCATCTTGTCGTTTTTGGCTCAGGCACACCTCCTCCTCTGGCTTACATTCCATGGTCCCTTCCAATCACTCACCTTCCCACCCTCCTTCCCTCTCACCTGCCTGCCTAGACACAAGCCCTGCGGATGCTCAGCCATCTGCTCCTTCCAGGCCAGCACCCAAACAGCTGAAAGGCACTAGAGAACTGGGCAGACAGGTTGCATTTTAAATTTCCTCCTAAAAATCAGCACACAATACCACCTGACAATCGCCCTGACCTTCCTTGGCATATCCCCTTTCCTCGCCTCCAAAATAACCATCTCATATGTTTGCACTTGTCTCCATCTCCCAATGCTCCTTTCCCACTCACTCTCAGCTGATGGCCTTGCCTCCTACTTCCCCTGAGAAGGGAGAAGCAATCAGAAGGAGAGCTCTCAACCTCCCTCTAGCAAATTGTTTTATATGCGCTGTCTTATATAATGCTCTCAAGGACAGTGGGATGGGCCTATTGTTAACCCATTTTACAAATGACAACACAGAGGCTCACAGAGATGGAGTGACTTGCTCAGAGTCACACAGAAAACAGGAGGAGTGGGGCTGGCACTGGCCGGCTGTGCTGGTTGGTTATGGCTGGAGTCTGCTGCTGATAATGATCACAGCTATTAGGGGCTTGACTGTCACCACCGAAGGGAAATGGGATTTGAACTCTGCCTTATAGGACTTCAAAGCCCCTATTTTTTCCTCTGATCCATGGTACTTCCCAGATAAAAAAGAGAAGAAACAGGCTGGAGAGAAAGAAAGCTATGTGGAGACTCAAGAAGGGAGGGCATAGATCAGTCTCTCATTGTGGTGGCAGTGATGGGGGTTCAGGAAAGCCTGGTCCCTGGCTCAGCCCTTCCATGGTTTTGCTAAATCCCATTCTGAGAATTCCTAGGCCTGCTACTGGCAGATGATTTCTGGCATGGGTGCAAGTGGGTAAAAAATCTTGCCCAAACTTTGACTGTTTAAAAACTCCCAATGAATAGTTGATGACATCAGCTGTGGTGACACGCCATGATCTCTCAGAGCACTCGATAAAGCTGCCACTTTGGGACGCTACCCTTGGGGCGAAACCTGATCCTAAAGCAAACAAAAAGGGGCTCTGGTGAGATTTTTGTCACTTAAACAAAATGTGCCCGTGAAGACAGAGCCAGAAGAAGCACTTTGTTTAGAAGTTTGGAGTACTTAATCCAATTAGCAACTCAAGCTCTTAATGCTCTATAATGTCCAAAACATGCTTTCAAGTTGCCATATTTTTAATAGAATGATGAAACATGGGATTTTATAAATTAAATATTTATCTCATTAATAAACACAAGATAATCATTGCTTTTTATTTTGAATTAACTTTTCCATTTGGGTTCAATACACATTTCATAGACATATCCTTTTCTCTTGATGTGAGGGAACTTAATTACAAAAGTGCAATTGGACTTCCGCTCTGTATGAAAATGAAGCAAATGAAATTGCTTTTCCCTGCAATGATTGTTGCTATGAGGAAACACAATTGAATATGACAGTTTTTTTGCTACCCAGGAATTGTTTTTGGATGACATTTAGGGATTATAGGCAATTAGACCATTTGAATTTTCCGTGATCATTCATGTTCAAGGATTTATTTTAAAAATGCAAACAAAAGCTCAACTATAGAATAAACAGAATTATTAAAACAAGTATCCCTTATACCTCTGTTATATTGGTATAAGTGAAAGAGTGTTATATTTGTGATTCAGAAACCAGTACAACAAAAAATTTTGTTGGTCCAGTCTGTAGGCAAACTGCCTTCCCCAAACCCCCAGTATTCACTCTTCTTCATCACTCTGGAGTTCTTTCTTTGCTCTATGGCCAGAGAAGACAAAGTGAAGGACAAACAAATATGGCGCCTTGCACATTGGAGCTGGGTGCATCCTGTGGATGGGTGATGCTGATGGTCCCTTGCTTGTGTCCCCATTTCCTGGCAGTAAGGTCTGCAAAGGGCTTCCCCCAACGAAAATGAAGGCCCAGAACACTGTGGAAAGCAGAGGGTGGGACGGGATTCACACAGATGACAGTGTGACCAGGACTCTTGGAATTGTGCAATATGGTGGACAGCCCAATTTCCAAACCAGCCCCCTCAGAGGCAGGTGTGTCTCCATCCCCTTTCTGGCCAGCATGTGGGAACTGGCTTGTGGCTCCCAATCTCCACTGACCTCAATGGCACCTGGGGTGAGCTGGAGTTACACAACCACCTGAGCTGCAGTGCCCCCTCCCCATCACTGTGGTCAGCTCTGGGCTCTCGGCTGGGGCTTCCGGTTCAGTTTTTCTTCCTTGGGTATGGCTGGCTGCTGTGCTCAGAAGTTGAACTCCTCACTCAAGGTTGCAGTTCACCCATTTGGCCTGTCTCGCTCTGGCTAAGCTCCTTCCACTGGGGTTGCTTTCTGTCCTCATCCTATCCATGGCTGGTGGTCAGACCAGCCCCTGCCTGGCTTCTGATTCATCTTTGCTGGGTCCCTTCATCCTGCTTGGATGTCCAAAGCTTCCAGAATTGGAGCTGGGATGAATACCCCTCAGGTACACAGTTTGGGGGCACATGGTTGTTCCCTTTAACTACCCCCACCCTGGTGATTTGGGGTTCCTTTGACCTGGCTGCATCTTGCTCTAGGAAGGTAACAAGTCTCCAGCCAATCTGGTATGCTGCCCTCTTTCCAGTGAGTCCCCATAGAGAAATATTTCAGGAAAAAATTTTATCTAATCACTACAGGCAATGATCAAAGAGAACTAATTCTTCTGTGTTTGTTACAACAACATCAGTGAAAGAAGTCAAGACTATAGTCTCAGAAGGAGCATAAAGCATGCAATGGAGGCCGATACATAATTAATGAATATCAGGTCTCTAACGTAGCTCTTTTCAAAACCAGGCACACAATGTGCAATTATTCCTCACATCATCATAAAACAGGGAGGAGGCAGATGCTAGTTGCCTCTTATAAATAAGGAAATGGGACAAGAGCCAAATGATTTTCTCCAAAGGAAACCACCACTAGAAAGTAAAATGAAACCCGATAATCTTGAAGCTCAGTTGTGATCCCATTAAAAAGTCAATATAAACCCCCATCTCAAATTTCCACCAATCTAAGACAATTGCTTGGCTTACGTATTTTATGGTACATGGTGTTGAGAATCCCAGTCTTGTCACAAGTTCAAACCAGTTTACGAGTCAAACAAGAAAACTGATCTAATTGCTTACACATGGCAGTGTGCCACAACGGGGAAAGCAAAGCATTGGCGGCACATTGCTGGGGCCCGATCCCAGGTCTGCATCAATGAAGCAGAAATAATCATGGATTGACCGCATAGATCTCTTCTGTGAGGGTTGGTTGTTAATATATATGGTACATGAATATAATGCGATCTGTGAAATACAATGTGAAATGGGAATAAAATGTAATAATAAGAGCTACCACTTATTTAAAGTGTTCACTGTATGCCAGGTACATGTATTAATCAGCATGTATATATATTTTGCAAATAGACATGCACATACATATAGCCATATGCACACATGCACAGTGTACTCTGGTTAATATATGTGCCTGGCACACACACACACGAACACACATATATATGCTGGCAAGTTCTAAAGGCAATGGAGGAACCAATGGTCTATTCTAATGTCTCCAAGCAGGTAACATGAATGTGAGAAATGGCCTCGTGTAGACACTGAGGAACACTTTTTGTAAGTAATATTGCCTAAACAGAGCATGCCTGGGGACCCCAGTCAGTGAGTCCCAGCTAGTGCTGAGTTAGTTCTAACAGTTTTATTCGCACCCTTTTACTATCTTTATCAGATCACACTCAAAATTAAGTTTTTAAAGATATACACATTAAGTTACATTTTGTGTGCAGCTTCTTTTCATCTTTATATCTTAAAAGAGCCTAAAGCTGACTCTAGGTTGGATGTGGATTTACGAAAGCAACCCGTCTTCGTTTCGGTGATTCTCACTATTCTCGCGACTCCTCAGCCTGCAATTCGCTGAGATATATTTATGCCTATTTATGTACATCTAATTTGTTTTCTTGGTATTTGGCTTTTTGTTTGTTTTCTTCTCTCATTTAGAGTGATATTCCTCAAGTGTAAGAACTGTATTTCTTCATACCCTAACAACCAAACATATCTATTAAGTGCCTAATTGCAGTCAATGCCGAGCCGGCAGACATGCACGGATTTCCAAGCGTGCCTCGCCGCTCACTCTTGCAGCCGCAGAGGTTAGCGCATGCTCGGGGAAATGCTTCACAGCACGGGCAACTATTTCTCTCTCACATTGCCCAGGGGTTACCCTGGGCCAGGTCCGCTCTAAGCCCTCTGCACATATCATTTCATTTGATCCTACAATGACCTTATAAGGCTGCTCCTATTATACCCCCATCTTAAGATCAGAAAACCGAGCAGAGGGAGATTAAATATCTTGTCAAGGTATTTAACTTGACAACTGATAAATGCAAACTCAGGTGAGGGCCACAATGTTTCCCTCCGCCTGCTGCCGGCATATCTCGCTGCGTGCGCTCCTCCCAGGATCCCCCACCCGCCTTCTCTCTCACCAACACAGGCACCGCGCACCTTACCCCTCTGGGGACACACGCAGCGATAGCGGGGAGGTTGGACAAAAATGGCCAACTGGCCATAGGTACCTATTTTTCCTCCTGCTTTCGAATTCTCGATATGGTCGGAACAATATATATTTAAAAGATACCAACTTCATAGTATTGGGAAGAAAAAGAAATATTAATGGTTTCCTAGACAAGAGAAAGCAGACGGGGTAAGATTTATGGAGAAACAAGTGTGGAGGTGACCACGGCCGCAGGAGATGCTTCTTAGAAATTATCAGATCAAGTAGGCAAAAAATAAAAGTGAGGCAGTGGCAGATTGGAATAGTATCACTTACAAGCTTGATCTAACTGTGGTTCTAGTCTATAGAATTTTCTAAACCCAAAATAGGGAGTGCACATTCTCTCCAAACATTCACAAAACATTTCTAAAAACTGAATGTGAATCATGCTGAAAATAAAATCTTAACAAATTCCAAAACCAGAAATCAGAGGGGCCACCTTTGCTGGTGCAATGCATTAAAATCTGAAATTAGCAATAAAGGATAAGGGAAGAAAAGAACAACTTTGGAAATGGGGGTAAAATACATCCTTTAAATTTCTTATATATTATTTATAAATTGATATGCATAAATATCATTTAGAAATGAATGGCAAGTACCATAGCGTAATAGTGGCATGTAGGCAGGGGCAATTTTATCAGGGCATTGGGGTGGAGAGAGAGAGTACCGAATGGACCAAGGAGCCACTTAGAGGGTGGAACCAACAGAACTTGAAAGGGATCTACCTAGTTCCTGCCAGTACCTCAGGGCCTGGGACCAGCTTTGCTTTTGCCTCGATCCCTGGTGCCTCGCACAGATCCATACCCCAGGTAAGTGACTTACACATTTTGGAGAAAATCTGTATTTAGGTGTGTCCACTTGGAGGACAGCCTGGGACCACTGACACTGAGTATAGCAAATACATCTCTGACCTAAATTTGAAAGAGAATGACTAGCTCTCGTTGATATATATATCTGCAGTTGACACAAGTCTTCCATATAACTTACTCAATTCTAATTTTGATCCTTACAACAAGATGATCATTCCCATTTTTCAGATGAGGAAACCAAGGTCAAGCTTATCCAAGGTCACAGCTAATGAGTGGCAGAGCTAAGATTTGGACTTGCCTACTCTAAATGAAAAGAGTTTGTGAAAAGAGATAAATAAGCTAGCATGCATTGAGTGCCTCCTATGTGCTTAGCACTGTGCTAGGAGCTTTTTAAATAGTAATCACCTTATTTTATCTTCATAATAACTTTACATAATAACTGCATAATAACTGGATGTGTATTTATCTACATCCAGTTTCTGTACCAATGAAGAAACAGGATGGAGATCTGCCCAAGGTGACATGGCCAACAAGTAGAAGAGCCAGAATTTGAACCCACAAATGGGTTCAGGGCTCCTTCTCTTTTCCTAAGGCATGTTTCCCATCATATTAGCCCGTGGTTTTAACTTAACCATCAACAGTCCATCAGCAAGTTCAAGTTTCAACATAATTCAATTCTGATCTGAATCTTTTCTCAGGGAGGATGCTGTTTACATAGTATGAAAGTGGTGCTTCATGAAACTAACTAAGCTAAGGAAATGTTTGAGAAAGTGAAATGCTATTGATCACTTAATAGCTGTGGCATACATCACCCTGGGATATAAATCATCTGTTCCCCTTTAAAGAGCAGGAAGCCAATATCTGGAAGAAACCAAATAAATGACAACACAATGTATATTAGAAGCCAATAGGAAAGACCCACAATAAAAGTGGTTTATAAATATTGCATAGGCTTAATAGTTATTATTTGTCCTATAATTCTAGTTTTTACAGCCCTCATATTCAGTTATATTTAAGAGACTACCTAGGAGGGAAGCTTAAATTCTGTTAAGTAACTACAGTAATATTATAAAAGCACCAATCACGTAGATTAATTTTATGTGAATCATAGTCTGAAAGATATCAATTTATTGATTTTAAGAAATAGGTTTGGAGACAGAGGCAATTCTTGGATACGTTCATACAGCAAAATGAATAGCTCTAATAGCATGACACCCACTCTGTCTGCTACACATTTTACACCCATAAATTCAAAAGCTACTCCGACCTCTATATTTCTAAAGTATTCTGAAATTGGGATCAATTTCCACTTCCACAAGAAAATTGCCCTAAAAGAGTAAATTATACGTCCCCATTTTTTCAGAGGAGAAAGAAAATACTGAGGAATTTATTTTAGTACATATGGCAGGCTGTTAACTGGGTCCATTCATTCATTCTTTTGCTCAGTTACACTTTCAAGCAGCATTTATGGGGTCACTACTAAGTGGCTTTAGGTTAATTTGGGGAGGAAATGGGGTAAGATGGAGGTAGTGTAGTTTGTAGATTAGTATCCTTTTATTAAGAAAAACTTTACTGAGATATAATTGATATGCAATAAACTATACATGTTTAAAGTGTACAATATGATACATTTCTATATTTGTACATACTTGTGAGATCATCACAATTAAGATAGTCAACATACCTGCCACTCCTCAACTTTTTCTTGTGTTCTTTGTAATCCTTCCATCTCATCTCTCTCCAACCATACTCATGCCCAGGCAAACCCTGATTGGGTTCTGTCTCTTTAAGGTAGTGCACATTTTATAGGATTTTATACACTATAAATGGAATCATACATTATGTACTCTTTTTTTGGTCTGGATTTTTTAACTTAGCAAAATTATTTGAAGATCCATCCATGCTGTTGTATATATCGATATTTTATTTCTTTTTTTCTGAATAGTATTCTGTTGTGGAGATAAGCCACATTTTATTTATCCATTCACTGGTTAACAGACATTTGTGCTGTGCCCGGTTATAAGTAAGGCTGCTATGAACATTTGTGTATGAGTCTGTGTGTGAATTTAAGTTTTCATTTCTCTTGGGTAAGTTCCTAGTAGTGGAATAGCTGGTTCATATAGTAAGTATATGTGTAACTTTGTAAGAAACTAACGAACTGTTTTCCAAATTAGTTGAACTGTGGCACGTTCCCAGCAGCAATGAGAGTTCCAGCTAATCCTCTTTGGATTGGGGTGGGAGAGGCTTTCTGAAATATTTGCAAAGGGTAGGTCACATCCTGGGGGGAAGGGATCCTGTCCTTCAGGCCTAACATGCAGTCTTTTTGGTAATAGGGGAATGGGGCAACAGTCCATTTTCTGTAACTGCTTCCAGCTGAAATGGGGCATAGTTGTCCTAAGGAGAAAAATGTGGGGGGTGACCAGAGGTGCCATGGGACAGGAGTAAAAGTTGTTTCTGCTCCTTCTCATATTGGGAGACATCATTCATGTATTCTTGAGTTATTGACCAGATGACTCAGTATATGAACTGGGAGAGGAGAATTTTGGTTCTGAAAGTTTGGTGAGCTGGGGTGGGTGAAGTTCCAGTTCCTTCATGGGTGGCATGGCCGTCGTCAGAGGTGGAGTTTGCAGGGTGAGTCTGGAGGTGTACTTTAGGACTTTGCTCCTGACCAGACCGCCAGGATTGGGGAGTAAACCCAAAGTGTTGCTGCCTGCCACTTTCCCAGTTGCAAGGGGGAGTGGAAGTCCCTTGCATCATAGACTGCCAGGAGAGACTCGGGGGGAGGGGGGGGACTGCACCCAGGATCCACTGACCAGGATCTGAGAGTAAGCCCTGGATGAGGTTCTGCTGCCCCCTGCTTCCCAGGTTGCAAGGACAGGCAGTGAGGGGTTGCTTTGCTCTGAATCCCTGGTTTCGGCACTAGATGAAGGGCAAACTCTGCAAACTCACCAAAGATGAAATGAAGAAGTTCAGGCAAAGTTTTATTTCAGGAAGAAACAGAGCCACCCAGACAGCATTTCAGGAGAGAGAGAAACGGCTGCTGAGAGCTTTATTTTTATATATTTCAGATACCAGCCTTTTACCAAATATTTGAATTGAAAATATTTGCTCGAAGACTATAGTTCATCTTTGCATTCTCTTAACAATGTCTTTTGAAGAGCAAAAACACACAAAATAGTTGGATCTTTTTAAAAATATGGTCAGATAACATTTTTTATTAGAGAAATTGTGGGTTTACAGAAAAATCATGCAAAAAATACAGAGTTCCATATTCTCACCTCACACACACAATTTTCTCTATTCCTAACACTTTGCTTTAGAGTGTTACCTTTTTTACAATTGATGAAGTGATATTATTATCATTATATTATTAACTTTAGTCCATACTTTATGTTAGGGTCCCCTGTTTGTATTGTATATATTCCTATGGTTTTAAAAAAAATTATTCTAAAATGTAAATACATTCTAAAATTTCCCCTTAAAATTTTTAAGGGGAAATTCTAAATATGTTAGAATTTCACATTCTAACATATAATTCACTGATGTTAATTACATTCACAGTGCAGTACTACCATCACCTCCATCCATTAACAAAACCTTTCCATCACCCCAAACAGAAACTCTGTACCAATTAACCATTAACTCCTCATCCCCTACCTCCACCCAAACTCCTAGTAACCCATACTCTAGTTTCTGGTTCTATGAGTTTTCATTTTCTAGTTATTTTGTATCAGTAAGAACAAACAATATTGTCCTGTTGTTTCTGGCTTACTTCACTCTACATGATGGCTTCAAGGTTCATCCATATTGTATCAGAACTTCATCCCTGTTTATAGATGAATAATATTTCATTGTGTGTATACACCACATTTTGTTTATCCATTCATTGGGTTCTTCCATTTTTGGCAATTGTGAATAATGCCACTGTGAAGTTTGGTATACAAAAATCTGTTCAAGTCCCTGCTTTCAAGTCTCTTGGGTATATACCAAGATGTAGGATTGCCAGATCATATGGTACTTTTCTATATAACTTTTAAAGGACCTGCCAAACGGTTTTCCACAACAGCTGCACCATTTTACCTTCTCACCAACAATTAATGAGAGTTCCTATTTCTCCACATCCTGTCCAATACTTATTTTCTGTGTACTTTTTGGTCACTTGTATATCTTCTTTGAAGAAATGTCTATTCAAGTCTTTTGCCCATTTTTTGTTGTTTTTTGTTGTTGAGTAGTACAATTCCTTTATATATTCTTGGTATTTAACCCTTATCGGATATTTAGCTTTCAAATACCTCCTTCTATTCTGTAGATTGTCTTTTGTACTTTCATGATAAAATCCTTTGATGCACAATTTTTTTAATTTTGATGATGTCCCATTTATCTAGTCTTTCTTTTGCTGCTCATGCTTTTGGTGTAAAGTTTAAGAAACCATTGCCTGGCACCAGCATCCTGAAGATACTTCCCTATGTTTTATTCTAGGTGTTTTATAGTTTTGGTTCTTATATTTAGGTTTTTGATTCATTTTGAGTTAATTTTCATAAATGATTTGAGGTAAAGGTCCACCTTCACTCTTAAACATGTGGATATCCAGCTTTTCCAGCATCATTTGTTGAAGAGATTATTTTCCCCCATTGAGTGGATTTGGGTCCCCATCAAAAATCAATTGGCCATAGATATGAGGATTTACTTTTAAATTCCAAATTTGAGTCCATCAGTCTATATATCTGTTCTGTGACAGTACCATGATGTTTTGATTACTGTAGTTTTGTAATAAGTTTTTAAATTGAGAAATGTGTCTTCTAACTTAGTTCTTCTTTTTCAAGATGGTTTCAGCTATTTGGAGTTTCTTACCCTTCCATATGAATTTGATGCTTTTCCATTTCCACAAAAAAAAAGGCTATTGGAAGTTTTGTTGGGATTGTGTTGAATTTGTAAACAACATTGGGTGAATTGGCATCTTAACAATATTTAGTCTTCTAAATCGTGAACACAGAATGTTCTTCTATTTATTTGGGTCTTCTTTGATTTAGCAATATTTTTTAGTGCTCTGTGTATAAGTCCTTTACATGCTTGGTTAAATTTATTCTTAGATGTTTGTTTCCTTTAGTTGCTATAGCAAATGGAATTTTAAAAGAATTTCTGCTTCATATTGTACATTACCAAGTATGGAAACACTACTCATTTTTTTGCATATTGATCTTCTACCCTGTTGTTTATTAGCTCCAGGAGCTTTGCTGTGGATGTTTCAGGATTTTCTCTGTAAAGGATCATGTCATTTGCAAATATAGAAAGGTTTACTCCTTCCTTTCCAATTTGAATACCTTCTACTTCTTTTTCTTGACTAGTTGCTCTGGCTAGAACTTTCGGCACAGTGTTGAATGACAGTGGTGATAGTGGACATCTTTGTCTTGTTCCTGAACTTAGAGGGAAAACTTTAGTTCTAAAATGGTTGTTTGTGCAGTTGTGCCTAGTTTTATATTTCTTTTAAGAGAGAGGATCTGCTGAAATGCCTGCTCAGCCATTCAGAAATCTAAATCTACTATCTTGCTGATTTTATTGTTTTGTTTTGTTTCTGTGTATTTTTTGGTCCCATCAGTTCTTTGTTTTCATTTTCCTATTTCTCTGACCTTTTTTTTATTAATCATTTTTTAATTCCATTTTATCTCCTTTGTTGGCCTGTTGGTTATAGCTATTTGTTGTGTTATATCAGTGACTGCTTTAGGGTTTATAATACACTTATCTGACTTATCACAGTCTACCTCAAGTGTTATTATACTACTTCACATATATCAAAAGAATCTCATAAGAGTATACTTCCATTTCTCTCTTCCTGATCTTTAAGCCATTGTTGTCATACATTTGACTTCTGCATATATTATAAACCCACAATACTTTGTATTTATTTTATTCAAATGGACGTTACATACAAAAGTTGAAATAATTCATAACCAAAAAACCTAAACAAGTATTAAAGAAATTCCTTCAAACAGAGGACAAATGATACCAGATGGAAATGTGTATGTACATAAAGAAATAGGAGCACCAGAGATAGTAACTATATAAATAAAATATAAGGTTTTTACCTTATTGTTTTAATCTATTTAAAAGATAATATCCTGTGTATGTATATATAAATATATTGTTGGTGTCATTTATGGGTTAGTTTCAACTGATTGATTTTTCTCTTCATTATGGGTTGTATTTTTCTGCTTCTTTCTATGCCTACTGATTTTTGATTGGATGTCAAAACATTGTGAATTTTACCTTGCTCAGTGCTGGATGTTTATTCATTCCTAAAAATATTCTTGAGCTTTGATCTGGAACCCAGTTAAATTACCTGAGAACAGTTTGCTATTTCTGGGTCTTGCTTTTGCCGTTTGCTAAGCTAATAACGTCACTAATGAGAGAAAACCTCCGCAGTACTCTAAGTAATGCCTCATGAACAGTGAGGCTCTCCACACTGGCTGTTGGGAGCAGGCACTATTCCCTGCCCTGCAGGAACTTTTGGCACTGTTCTCTGATCTTTTCAAGTGACTCCCTTGCTTTGGATAGTTTCCTCGTATGCATATGCTGATCAGTACTAAACTGAGTACTCTGGTGGGAATCTCTATAATTCTCTGTAGTTCTCTTTCTGTGCAGTTCTATCCATTTTGACACTCCTTTCTGCTATCTCTTAGCTGCTTTGGCTCCATACTCTGTCTTCTTAGAGAGACAATTGGGGCCAGCCTGGATTCAGCCTTGGGCTGTAAGCTGGGGCAATTAGAGGACTCATTTAATCAGTTCCCCATCTCTCAGGGATCTCTTCCCTTCAGTACTCGATATCCAGTGTTTTGAGGGTTATTGTTCTATGTATTTTGTCTCATTTTTTAGTTGTTTCACGTGAGAGAGTAAATCCAGTATCTGCTACTTCATTATGATCAGAAATGGAAGTCTGATTAAAATCTTTTTGAAAAAGCTCTTTCTACAACTTTTTATTGAGCACCCACTATGTTCAAGGCACTATGCCTACTAGATGCTGTGGTTTTTTCGTATCTTTGTGTATGAAAAGGAGCAATAGGAAAGGGAAAGGAGGTAAAATACAAAGTGGTCATGTATGATCACCGCTTTCAAAGACTTCACAGTCTAGTTGGGAAGACACGATATAATCACTTCCAGGTTAAAGATGATTAACAATACAAAGATGAGTATAAAGAAACAAAGGCATTTACTCAGTTACTATATATTGAAGACCTAGTCAAGATGCGACAAAGAGGGGCAGTGAACCAGCCAGATACAAACTTGAACCTTACATTTTAATGGGAAAACAGACAATAAGCAGACAAACAAAGAGATCACTTCTTAGGAAGTGATGAAAGCAAGGGAGGAAGATAAAACAGAGTAAGAGGAGAGAGAAGGGCTGGGGTGCTATTTTAAAAAGGACTGGGCTGCTTTCTGAAGCAGGCCTATTTGAACAGAAGCCTGAATTCAGGAAGGCAAGTAATAAAAACAGTAACCTCAAAAATTTTAGAGAAAGAGATTTCCTTTCCTTGCCAACTGGAGTAGTTGGGGGAAGACTCATGAAGAAGGTTATATCTGAATTTCCATAGGATTTTGTAAAAAATGGTCCATTTCAAGTGGAGACAAGTGATAAGACAGAGAGTCATTTTTGTAGGATGGAGAATAAAGAACTTTGTCTAGTGCCAAACATTCTTGAAAGGGAGTAAATGAAACAACTGAAAGGGTAATCTAGGGCCAAACTGCAGAAGACCTGAGATGACAGGCTGGACAATTTGGTCTTTATTTTGCTGGAATTGAATAGGAAGTGAGGAAATCAAAACAACATTTTAGGATGACCACTCAAGTTTCCATGGACACAAGGAAAGTGAGAGATATGGCGCCAGGATGGATGAGTCAACCCAGTAGTGGCTGAGTGGAGAGATCCCACCAGCCCTGGACAGAAGGACATGAAGTGGGGACAGGAAGGTGGCAACACATCTCACTGGAAGAATCGGCAGCATATGGAGTCTTGGTGGTATGTGGGCAGCCAAGGTGTGAGCAGACTATGGTGTCAGCAGTGTTACAATTAATTTTAAAGGTTCAAATTCAGGAACTAGAGAGAACGATGACAATAAAGCCTTCCCACCAAGAGACACCCAACTTAAACATAATCAGAGTGTCTGATTATAAACTTTTTTTTTTTTTTGCTGTGCCTTTTCTTAATCCACCCCTAAGAGGATAGCAATGCCAGCTTGGTTTTTTGCTGCAGCAGACTTGATTTTCAAGTGAACAGCTCAAATCCAGCATCTTTGAAAATCTGAAACGTCCCACTTTCCCTGCCAATGAAAGGCATTATATTAAAAAAGCAACATTTTCAGAAAGTCTATTTAGTTTTCCCATCAGGACAAAGATTTCTGAAAAGACAGAGGCAAGCTTCTTTAGGCACTGCATAAAGCAAACTACGCTCAAGGGACGATTGCAAATGAATTAAGGGAAACTGCAGCCAAATGAAATGCGACAAACAACTGTCATAATCCAAATGGTCAATCAAAAGCTGGAACAACTTGAATGTAACAGAAGTCTATTATGATGAAAATAATGATCTCCGGACAAGGGATACTTAATGATTTGCAAATTTAAGTACAAAATAAATATTCAACCATGTCCAACTGGTAACTTCCAAGTTCCAACCATTTCAGATGGCTGAGCGGATTACCTGGAACAGTGGGGGCACTTTTAAAGTGAAAGGGGAGACAATAATTCATCTTCATTTTAATTTCAATACAATTGCAGGATATAGTGTACAGGAGGACAGGGAATGATACACTTAGGGTATCTTTTTTTACATTTCAGAGTATCTCGCTGGTTGGGCAGAATGGTTCTCTTACTGGAATTGTTCACAAAGCAACCTATTATATGGTGAGAGGGACCCTCTGGGCACCATTGAAATTAATATGAAAGGAACAATCAAGAATGCCAAGTGCAGTGCATGAAACGCAGGTAGGCAGTGGGAGACAGATAAGCAGCCTAAGAGGTTTAAGTTGCAGAATCTGGAGCTGCAGAAAGATGTGTTATACAATTTACATTCCACCCAGTCACGATTTTAGAATGGGTAATGAAAAGCCCATATAGTTAAGTATTGGGTCCATAAAAAACACAAAAAGCTTTGCAGCACAAAGGGGAAAAATGATGGCTAAATAGACAAAGGAGATAATCAGAGAGCAGGAGGAGCAAGTGGACTTGCTTTCACAAAATTCATCTGGTTTTGGCAATTTTACCTGCATGTCACATGTAGCAATGTCCCTGCAGTTGGATGATTTTAAAGGAGGGTTTCTCAGCCTTGGTGCAATTGATATTTTGGGCTGGATAATGCTTTCCCATGGGGGTTTGTTCTGTCAATGTGTGATGTTTGGCAGCATACCTAGCCTCAACTCTCTGCCAGTAACTTCTCTGACTTATGTCAACCAAAAATGTCTCTGAACATCACCAGATGTCCCCCCAGGGTGGGGGGAGTGTAAAATTGCTCCCATTTAAGAACCAGTACCTTAAAAGAAAGCAACAATATAAACTATTTGAGTGAATTAGTTTCACCTTGCAATCATATACTCTTCCCCATTTAAAGAGCAATAGTTATAATAAAACACAGATTTTGGTCCAAAAATCCCATGGCACACCAAATTAATCCAGAGAATAACCCAATAATGGTTTAAAATAACCAATTTTTATGAATGTTCTAGACTATGTGATTATTGATTTTTTTTTCTTCCAATCTATCATGAAACAACTGGGAAAGTGTTTGGTCTCCTATTCATTTATGTAGTAAGCAATACTTTCTCTGTCACAAAATAAAACCACAGACTGAGCACCCTTCTAAGATACTGCAGCAAAATACAAGTTCAATACCTTCACCACTGGGGGAGATGTAAAAAGAAAACCAGATATGTTTTGCAAATTATAGACAAAAGCAGAGAGAGTTGCATTTACTCTGAGACCCTGAAGTAGCAGGTGTCTACATGCTATGAAGAAAACCTACTTTGTTTTTCTTATGGCCATGAGACTAATAGAGCTATGTAAAAGCTATTTTGATTTTTCTCCAGCAAGTCACTCTTTACAATGGCATGACAGATCATTATTATTGCTGTAAGTTAAACTTGTTTCTGCTTTGTCTTTTCCTAACCTAGAAATTGAACTAGATCATCAGCTTCAAGGCCAAAGTCTGCCTGATTCACTGTTGTATCCCTAGCACCCAGGTGAGGTAAGTACCCTACTAGTATTTCTCAAATGAATGGATAAATGATGACAGAAATGCCACCTTGCAAGCACATCAGCATGCCAGCTCCTAAAAAATGCAGCCCTTTTCTTATATGCCACATTCAGCCCCATCTCTGTTGGTTGGTGCATAGTAGGTGGTCAATAAATGTTGGTGGAACTCATCCGAATGTGAGTTCTCTTCCTATAACATTCAGGCAGCAAAGCCCGCCTAGCTGAGGCCGAGGCAGGTGTGTTGCCTGAATCCTTTGCTCAGCCCAGCCCTGGAAAGTTCACTCAGCAGAGCCCCAAGCAACAGAAGGCCAAACTTCGCTAGGAAGTCCCCACATTAAGACATTTTACATGGAAAGATTTCAACTCATACTTTGCGCAGGAACGTTGTTACCCCATTCGTCACACAAAAGCATGCAAGGCACAGAGTGATTTGGTCTCTCAACATCACTGGGCTGTTACTAGGGAGTTTCTGAAGCTCCAGAGCAGTCCCCATATGCAGGATGTGACATTATTGGCCATGCTGCAGTCTAGGCAAAGGCTCGGGAACAGACTGCAAATTAAATCATCTCAGCCATTAAGGAGTTTATTCTCATCTTAAATGGCATTATCCCTCACGTTGAAACATTAACAACTCATCTAATATGAAAATGCAAAAGCATGCCAAAGAGCAGAGCTGCTGATGGGAGTCATGACGTGGTGGCTGGGGAAGGAGTCGAGATTCTCTCTGAAGAGCAGGAGGGCCCAGTGAGTGGCTGGCAGGGAGGAGAGGTAAGGTGGTGGAATGGCAGTGTCCAGAAGCTGCTGTGAATGGTAACGACAGGCAATAAAATACCCTTTTAAAAACCCAGCAAAAGGTAAAGATTTTAGCGAAGACTGGCAATGCTGCAAAAACCAACCGTTAGTAGATTAGCATAGGCATGGCAAGAAAACACAACTAAAAATTATTCAATCATACCAAATGCTTGCAAAGAAACTAGGCCAAGAAAGCAATCAAAATCAAATAGAAGCAAGGTGTGTTTATATAATTCAGCGGTTCAAAAAAATTAAAAATGCATTGCAAAAATATTTCAATGGTTGCTAGCCCCTCTGCTTAAAAGAAAATTAATAAAATCTTCATTAATCCAGAGAAAGAACACAGTTCTTCTTTATTCCCACATCACCCCACCCCCAACCAGTGTTACTAGGAGACATCATATTTTATGTGAGAATTCCAGAACGCGATCATAAAATACAACACACACTTATGCAATTTGCGTTAAGTTTGGTTATACAACATATGTGGCAGACCTCTTGAATTAATTGCATTAAATGTTTTCAGTTATAGGAAGAAGATTCATGACTCATAGAGGCCATAAATGAAATATGGCATACAGGTAGTAATTACCTTGAATTGCATTCTTGAATCTTGGAAAGATAAATTAGCCAACAATGAGAATTTGATAGCTAATGTTGCAGTTCGTTAGAGGTATAGCGCAGCGACCTATATAACTTACTATTTTTAAAAAATCTAAAATTTACACAGGTTAATAGCATAAAAGACTCTTTGCTATTACTCATGGCAGGGAAGCAGTCCCATAAATGCACTAGAGTGGCCTTCTTATAATAATTGCTTAACTCTTCATATAGAGGGAGTTATTAGTTAGTTATTAGGCTATGAAAAGGAGAGACTCAGATTAAACTCACATTCACTGAGTTCTACTGTATCCTAAGCACTTGGAAGAAAAGATCATTTGATCTTTCCATTGGTCCTATAAGGTGGCTACCTGCCCATCCCCAAATGAGGGAAGAGAGGGGTGCATGTGTATAAGACTTCTCAAGGCCACATGGTGGGTGAATAGCATCTGACAAGGCACACATCTGGCTCTGCTTCTGAGTAGCTACCCTCATCATCGTGCTAGGATTGGATTGTATCTTAATGAGATGCTGTCAAAGCACTGTTGGTGAGTCGGAAGGTACCGGATATGGACTTTTTCCAGTTAATGGATGGTTAATTTTATGGGTCAACATGGCTAGGCTCTAGTACCCAGTTATTTAAAGACAAATTTAGGTGTAGCTGTTGTAAAGGGATTCAACATCTACAATTCAGTTGGCTTTGAATAAAGGAAATTATTCTTGATAATGTGGGTGGGTCTCATCCAACCATTGAAGGCTTTAAGAATGAAAACTGAGGTTTCCAGAAGGAAATCTGCCATAAGTCTATAGCATTTATGCTTGCCTGGGTGTCCAGACTGTTGGCCTTCCCTACAAATTTCTTGCCTGCTGGCCTGTCCTACAGATTTCTGACATGCCAGGCCTAAAACCACGTGAGCCAATTACTTAAAATAAATCTATGTGTATGTGTATGTATGTAGGTAGGTAGGTAAGCTTTGCTTCTTCTGGGACCAGCTGTCCCTTAAGCTCCAATAATCTTGCTGGGTGTTGGGTCCATGGGCTTTGAATGGAGCTGGCCACTGGGTCCCAGTCCAGAAATGAACGCATTGGCTCATCTCAGAGCATAGGACCCAGGCTGGGTCAATCAGAAAACCAGCCCCTTGGGTTACTGAGCAGTCGTCCTGCCCCATGTGAGGTGAGTCTGCATGAGAAAAGTAGGCTGAAAGATGAGAAAGATATGATGCTATCAATATCATTTTAATTGTTCCCCGAGGCTGATTTTTTTTAATGAACTAAACTCCATTCTTTATTTGGATTTCATCAGTTTTTCCCTAATGCCTTTGTTTTGTTCCAGGATCCCATCCAAGATCATGTGTTACATTTAGCCAATAGTTCTCCTTACACGTCTCTGGACTGTGATGGCTTCTCAGACTTCCCAGGTTTTTGATGTCCTTGACAGTTTTGAAGAATACTGGACAGGTATTTCATAGGATATACCTCCATTTGGTTTGTCTGATCTGATCTCATAGTTAGACTGGGTTTATGAGTTTCAGAGAGGAAAGTCACAGTTGTGAAGTGCCATTTTCATCACAGCCTATCAAGTGTACATGATTTATCACTGAAGATACTGTTGATATCCTTCAACCAAAGACCTCCAGAAACATACTTGTAGCTAAACAAGTTGGGTGTTCCTTGTAGCAAGGGAGAACACATGCCCAAGGGAGGAGGTCCCAGTGGTGTGCTAGGAAGAACAGATGATGGGATTTGGGGTTTTGTTGGATTTGGTGAAAGGTGTAAGGTTGAGGAGGTTCATGCTAGATTGTATACTGCAAGAAAGTGGGGGAGTTCAATGTTTGGGCATCTCAATAAAACTTATCCACAGGGAGGGGGATTAGCACAAGGAAAAAGCTGTAATTGATAAAGAAATAGCATTGTGGCTGAGAGAGGGCTTGTGTTCTAGTTTGCTAGCTGCCAGAATGCAATATACCATAAATGGAATGACTTTGAAAAAGGGGAATTTAATAAGTTGCTAGTTTACAGTTCAAGGGCCAAGAAAATATCCCAATTAAAACAAGTCTATAGAAATGTCCAATCTAAGGCATCCAGGGAAAGATACCTTGGTTCAAGAAGGCCAATGAAGTTCAGGGTTTCTCTCTCAAGTGAGAAGGCACATGGTGAACACAGTCAGGGCTTCTCTCTCTCAGCTGGAAGGGCACTTGGTGAAGCCGGTGTCATCTGCTAGCACTCTCTCCTGGCTTCTGGTTTCATGAAGTTCCCTGAGAGGCATTTTCCTTCTTCATCTCCAAAGGTCGCTGGCTCGTGGACTCTCTGTTTCATGGTACTGTAGCATTCTCTGCTCTCTCCAAATTTCCTTCATTCTCCAAAATGTTTCCTCTTTTATAGGACTCCAGAAACTTATCAAGACCCACCCAAATGGGTGGAGACATGTCGTCACCTAATCCAGCTTAACAACCACTCTTGATTAAATCACATATCCAGGGAGATGATCTAATTACAGATTCAAACATACAATACTGAATAAGGATTAGAAGAAAAGCTGTGTTTACAAAATGGGATTAGGATTAAAACATGGCTTTTCTAGGGTACATACATCATGTCAAACCAGCACAGGGTGTTTGGTACTTCATGGGTGGCACAGTAACCTTGTTTTCACATGGGTTTAGACCAGATTATGATATGGCCTTGCTTTGCTCATCTAATCATTGCCTCAGAGTAGCTCTGTCTGAGGATGGATTTCTATGACATCATTTGCATCTAATAGGAGAATAGCAGGGCCCTGTTGGGACAACCAGGCCAGCTTCTGAATGTCACGGGCTGCGGCATTTTCTCTTCTCGGTGCTAACGTTGATCACCTATGTGTGCCAAGTTTCTCCACTAGTTAGTTACTTTCCACCTCTTTCCATGCTGAGACTTTTGGAAGGAAATCACACAACATAGCCATGATTAAAGGGTAAGGGCTTATATTCCACTACCTTGAAGGGTTATCTCTGAAATTTTAAATCTCATTTTCATGTAATTGGCTTGAGCTGGGGTTTGGGGAACCCCAAGTGGTGCTGATGAGGATTCTCAGTTCTGGATGAGCCTCTCATCACAGCTCCTTTCCTCTGCAGTTGCCTGGCCTTCTCTGGGAGCCCCTGATTCTGCAGCCCAGACTGTCCTCTCTGCATCCAGATGTCATCCTTGCCAGAAAGCTGTGTGGTCCGCCCAGCGGGCTCTCCTCAGGGAAGGCCCTGGCTTTGGCTCTCCTCCCTGATTCCGGCCGCCTGGATCTGTCCCTTGGTCCCTGGAGTGACCTGCCTCTGCACTGCTCACCTGGCTCCTTGTGAGTGGGACCCCTTGGCAGAACTTAGGCTGGGAAGGGCTGTGGACCCATGACTAACCTGTGGGACGGAGGACCCTACAGGAAGGGATGGTGACCTCCTCGTGGGAGGAGAATGCACCGAGGGTCAGAGAGGAACACCTTGGGAGGAGGAGGGGGTCATGTCTTCTCAGGGGCTTCCGGGAAGGCGAGCCTGGATCCTTGAATGCCAGAAAACTCACTGTACTATATAAACCAGGTTTTCTAGCTGCCCATCACTCTCTTCTCCTTTTACACCAATTTTGTCTTCTTGAGTGCCCTTGCCCCTCAGACCACTTGGGAAGGTTCAAATGGCCACTCTGCGGGATGAGGGCAGCTGGCGGGGGTGGTTGGAATCATGGTTCACCATGTGGATTTGGGGGGGACCTTAAGGCAAGGGTAGAGACCCGGCTCCAGTGTTACTAATTGCACAGCTTTATGCGAATGACTAACCTCTCTTATCCCACCGTCTCCTCTGCAAAATGGGGATAAGGTTGGGATAAAATCCATAAAATTATTGCTATTCAACCATTTTAAATGATAAAATCATCGATTTCATATGCTTCGACCTAATCAGGAGGCCCCGCCACATGGACCTGCTGTTGGCGGGAAGGTGAAGTGAGAGCCTGGATGGATGCCAATTCACAGTAGGCCCGTGCAGAGAGAATAACATGCGCTAGCTGTTAGGGCAGCCTGGGTTATTTCAGGTCCCTTTTTAGTGAAAACGTTACAATAAATGTACACGGCGGGGGGCTCATAGATCGACTAAGACTCAGGTGTGTTTCTGGAGGGTCGTGGAGAGATGGGGACGAGGTGGGGGGGTTCTCCGTTGTCCAAATGCTTCAGATAAGGGCGTTAAGTCTGATCATTAGACCTGAACAGAAAATCAAATGCTGCTTGATACGTCCATCTAAAACCAATAAAATGTTGCACGGATGGGAAGAGAGTATCCAGCAAATGAATGAAGCATCAGCTTTCCAGCTCTGATTGGGAGAATCTAGATAAAACAGGTTGCTCCTTTTTAAAAAAAAATATATAAGTAAGGGAAAATAAAAAAAGGAAAAAGGAGCTTTTGTTCTGCCCTAGAAAAGATAGAGTTCTTTCATTCGGCAGTCAGTTCCTTTATACCACAAGCATTCTCCTGTGTAAGAAAATCAATAAAGACAATAAATAAATGGCAATCCCATTGAGGGCTGCTTACTAAGTGATTAAATGTTTCAAACCCCAAATACTTGCGAGCTTCAGGGAGAGAAACCCGAGTGAACATATGTAAATGGATTTAATGCTCAAATAATTTTCTAGTTACTTAGCACAAATGTGCAATTATTAATACTGCCATAATTTATGTTTGAAAATGCATCTCCCTTTTCCTAAACACAAAAACTTTAATCTACTTTTCTAGTATAATTTGAAAATAGACATGGGAATCTTTTTAATCATCTTATGCTTTTTTGGTAGAAAAGGGAGGGAGAGGAAAGGAAGCCTCAGGGGAACACTTGTTCTAAATGTCTCCCCACCCTCCAACCAGGAAAGGGAAACACCTGGTTTTCCCAAATCCATGATGAATTTGGCACTGGAATGCTAGATTTATATCTCACTTTTTGTTGAAAGGACCGGGACTGTACAAATAGGGATTTTTACATGTTATTTGCAAGAGCGGTCCTTTGATTTAGAATCTGGTGCTTGGAGGAAGAGTGCTGTACCAAAATGATGTATCTGGGACTTATGGTGCATTAACATTGAGAAGAAAGTTTGCACCTGGGCCAAGATGGTATTACCAATTTGAGACTGCCCCCTGGGTGGGCACAGGAAGGCCCAGATGGGCCCCAAAGGCTGTTCCTGTGGTGCTACATCAGGATCATGCCTTGTTTATCACTCCCAGGCTGCAGTCACATCACCTCTGCTTGAAAAGTATGGCCCTTGAGATGCTTAGATGTTTTCTAAGCTTCGATGCAGGACAGAAATAATTCCACGTGTAATGTCTTCACCCTTTCTTCCTCTCCCACTGCAGTAGTTTGAAACTGTTATGTACCCAGAAAAGGTCATGTTCTTTTAATCCATTCCTGTGGGTACAGAACTGCTGTGGGTGGGATCTTTTGGCTAGGTTATTACAATTGAGATGTGACCCATGCCATCCAAGGTCTTAATCCCTTAACTGGAGTCCTTTAAGAAAGGTGAGATTAAGAGATGCTCACAGGGAAGACCCCCAGAGAAGATAAGGAGAGGATCCATAGAAGCTCAGAGAGGAAGCCACTGAAGCCAGATGCTGAAAGCATCAAAACGTGGGAGAGAAGGATCAGCAGACGTTGATCGTGTCCCTTCCCATGTGACACAGGTGTCCCAGATGCTGGCAGCCTTTCTTCCAAGAAGGTATCATCCTATTGATGCCTTAATTTGGACATTTTCGTGGTCTGAGAACTGTAAATTTGTAAACTAACAAATCCCCACTTCTGGCATATTGCATTCTGACAGCATGAACAAAGCAAAATACCCACCACATACACACTGGAAAGAAAACAAGGCAGACACTTAGCAAAGTATGGAGACAGTCGTAATAGCCTCTTTTCTGTCCACCCTAATTCTGAGAAAGGAGACTTGGGTTTGAGTTGCAGTTCGGCCTTCTCACTGAGTGACCTCGGGGGGAAACTCTTCTGTGCTTTGAGCTCTGTTTCATCATCTGTTGGAAGGAAGGAAAGGGAGTGACCTGGATACTCTTTAAAGATTTCCTCCAAACTTGAGATTCTAGGACCTTGAACTTCCCAGATGCTACACTCTATGTCTGCTGTGCTCTCTACAAGTCCCATATACCTCGCCCACCTGTTGGCTGGGCGTTGACCACGGCCCCACGCGCTCAGAAGGCCTGACCAATTGGGTGTAGAATCACAGTTTCATTATCTCCAAAGTCCCAGGCCTGTAGGGACTGAAGGAAGTGAGTTAAGTTTGGACGGCAATGAAATAGGTATATGTCTGTGTAGCTTATTGGTGTGCTTGTGTGTGCAATGAAAATTAAACTATGTAATATCAGGGAATACTGGTGACGTTGATTTTTTTTTGGTGATATTGATTTTAATAATCAATAATGGAGAACCAAGTAAGAATAGAAAAACTACAAAAGTTGATTTGGCTTTAAAAAGTAAATAATACAGTCTTTTATGTTAACCCCTTATTTATATCTCATTACCACACAAAATATGCTATCCTAAAATATGTGCTACATTAAATTGTTCAAATTTTTAAAAATATGTATTCACTTCTTTCTTTTGAACTAGGCACTTCATTCATTTTGCTTGTGATGCCAAAGTTTAAAAGTATATATAATGAAAAGTCTCCTTCTGACCCCATCCCTTAGTTATCCAGTTCCTCTTCCCAGAGGCAAAGAACATTACTAGTTTCTTATATATCCTTGTTTGTAAAAGCAGTTATATGGATGGATTGCCCTCCTTTTACATGAATGACGTCTACTATAGGTGTGCACATTTTATATCATTCAAAAAATATCTTGTCCCGTGGACTCAACCCTTGCATTTATCTTATCATTAACTTAAAAAACTCGGGAATTTTTTTTTATTAATTAAAAAACTTAACAAAAGAACATTAAGATATCATTCCATTCTACATATACAATCAGTAATTCTTAATATTATCACATAGTAGCATATTCATCATTTCTTAGAACATTTGCATCGATTTAGAAAAAGAAATAAAAAGACATCAGAAAAAGAAATAAAACGATAATAGAGAAAAAAAGATTATACATACTATACCCCTTACCCCTTGCTTTCATTGATCACTAGCATTTCAAACTAAATTTATTTTAACATTTGTTCCCCCTATTATTTATTTTTATTCCATATGTTCTACTCTTCTGTTGATATAGTAGCTAAAAGGAGCATCGGACACAAGGTTTTCACATTCACAGAGTCTCATTGTGAAAGCTATATCATTATACAATCATCATCAAGAAACATGGCTACTGGAACACAGCTCTACATTTTCAGGCAGTTCCCTCCAGCCTCTCTGCTACATCTTGAGCAACAAGGTGATATCTACTTAATGCATAAGAATAACCTCCAGGATAACCTCTCGACTCTGTTTGGAATCTCTCAGCCGTTGACACTTAGTCTCATTTCACTCTTCCCCCTTTGGT
>PVIY010034148.1:0-27417 GCA_004026745.1 Myrmecophaga tridactyla
AAACCCTGAAGTTCATCGGCCTTCTTGAACCAAGGTATCTTTCCCTGGATGCCTTTGATTGGACATTTCTATAGACTTGTTTTAATTGGGACATTTTCTCAGCCTTAGAACTGTAAATTAGCAACTCATTAAATTCTCCCTTTTAAAAGCCATTCCGTTTCTGGTATATTGCATTCCGGCAGCTAGCAAACTAGAACAGGGCCTAACTAGATTAGAGTAGGCCTTAATCCAATATAACTGGTAGCCTTAAATGAAGAGGAATTTAGACACAGGCAGACAGAAGGAAGAATACAATATAACTACTAAGGCAGGGATTGGAAAGCCATGGATTGTCAAATAACCACTGCCTTCTGGCCAGAAGAGAAGCATGGGACAGACTCTTCCCTACAGATTACAGAGGACGCATGGCCCTGCCAATATCTTTATGTTCGACTTCTAGCCTTCAGAACTGTGATAGAATATTTTGTTGTATTAAGCCACCAAGCTTGTGATACTTAGTTACAGCAGTCCTAAGAAACTAAGACGTATACCCTGTGCCAGTTTGAGATTACATACCTCAAGAAAGACGTGTTTTAATCCTGACCCAATCTTGTGGGGCAACCATTTTAATCCTGTTTCAATATTGTAGGGTGAAAACTTTCTTTTTTTTTTTTTGTTTGCTATATGGCAGGGTCACATTTCATTCTTTTTCCATGTGAGTATTCTGATATTTCAGCACTATTTGTTGAAAAATTTTTTTGTTTGTTTGCTTTGGGAAGTGCATGGGCCAGGAATCAAACCCAGGTCTCCTGCATGGCAGGCAAGAATTCTACCACTCAACTACCCTCGCACCCCCAAGGCAGAAACTTTGATTAGATTACCTCCATGGAGATGTGACACGCCCTATTGTAGGTGTGACCTTTGATTAGATGGAGATGTGACTCTGCCCTTCAAGGTGGGTCTTGATTAGTTTACTAGAGCCCTTTAAAAAAGGAAACAATTTTTTTTTAAACATGGGCAAGCATCGGGAATCGAATCTGGGTCTCTGGCATGGCAGGCGAGAACTCTGCCTGCTGAGCCACTGTGGCCCAAAAGGAAACATTTTGGAGAAAGCTCAGAGCTGATGTAGATGTTTGAAAGGATGTATGTACCTTAGAAAAGCCATATTTTAATCCCATTTTGTCAAGGCAGCCATTTCTTCTAATCCTATTCAGTACTGTATTTTTGAAACTGTAATTAGATCATCTCCCTGGAGATGTGACTCAGTCAAGAGTGGTTGTTAAGCTGGATTAGGTAGAGACGTGTCTCTGCCTATTCGGGTGGGTCTTGATTAGTTTACTGGAATCCTATAAGAGAGGAAACATTCTGGGAAATAAGGGAGATTCAGAGATAGCAGAGCAGAATGACATAGCCATGAGAAGCAGAGAATCCATCAGCTAACAACCCTTTGAGATGAAGAAGGAAAATACTTCCTGGGAAGCATCATGAAACAGGAAGCCAGTTGAGAAAGCTAGCAGATGATGCTGTATTTACCACATGCCTTTCCAGATGAGAGAGAAATCCTGTGTTCGCCATGTTCCCTTTCAGCCAAGAGAGAAAACTTGACCGTGTTTGCTATGTGCCTTTCAATTTGAGAGAGAAACCCTGAACTTCATCGGCCTTCTTGAATCAAGGTATCTTTCCCTGGATGCCTTAGATTGCACATTTCTATAGACTTGTTTTAACTGGGACATTTTCTTGGCCTTGGAACTGTAAACTAGCAACTTATTAAATTCCCCTTGTTAAAAGCCATCCATTTCTGGTATATTGCATTCCAGCGGCTAGCAAACTAGAACAATGTGACAATATTCCTTTATTAGAGAAGTTGTGGGTTTACAGAACAATCATGCATAAAATTCATAATGTTGAGTCCCCTCCATC
The DNA here is from genome assembly GCA_004026745.1 of Myrmecophaga tridactyla. Taxonomy (NCBI): domain Eukaryota; kingdom Metazoa; phylum Chordata; class Mammalia; order Pilosa; family Myrmecophagidae; genus Myrmecophaga; species Myrmecophaga tridactyla. The sequence goes on from PVIY010034148.1 coordinate 1,900, forward strand.
TCTGAAGCATGTGAAACAAATGTAAAACCTTGTTCTGGTCCTTCAGGATATCACCAGACAGGTTGAAATGGACAATCACCATTCGTTGAGAAAAGGTCTGCATTACTCCTTCTGGCACTAAAAATCAGCATCAGGAATGTGGGACAGTCCTCATAGCTGTTGCCAATCTAGAGATTGGAGGCTGCTAAGTGAGCAATTGAAAATGCCACAGTGCCTCTTTATTTATCAAACCTTCCCTGTTTTTTTTTTTTTTACAGTTTTTTATACTATTGGAGAATTCTGTAAAAGTTGAAAGTTTCCCAACTCTTATGAAAGACATAAACATACATGTCCAAGAAGTGCGAAGTATTCCAATCAATAAACCCTAATAAGCCCGCTCAGAGATCAATATTAATCAGAATATCAGCTGTCAAAGATAAAGAGAAAATTCTGAAAGGAGCAGAAAAATGACTTGTCACATCCTCAGTAAGAATAAGGTCCAATTTTTCATCAGAATTGTGGAGGCAAGAAATTAGTGGTATGATATATTTAAGGGATTGAAAAAGAAAAACTGCCAGAAAAAAATTCTTTATCCAGGAAAACTGCCCTTCAAAAATGAGGGAGAGTTTAGAATATTCACAGATAAAAAGAAACCGAGAAAGTTCATCAATAAAAGACCCACCCTACATGAATTAGTAAAAAGAATTCCACATTTTGAAAGGATAAGATAGGAAAGAATTGCTTGGAGTAGTGTGAAGAAATGAAGATTTTTAGTAAGGTAATTAAAAAGGTAAATGTAAATACCAATATTACTGTATGCTGGTTTGAAAGGATGTATGTCCCCTAGAAAAGTCATGTTTTAATCTAATCCCATTTCATAAAGGCAGAATAATCCCTATTCTGTACTATATGTTTGAGTCTGTAATTAGATAATCTCCCTGGAGATGTGATTTAATCAAGAGTGATTGTTAAACTGGATTAGGTAGAGGCATGTCTCCACCCATTTGGGTGAGTCTTGATTAGTTTCTGAAATCCTATAACAGAGGAAACATTTTGGAGAATGAAGGAGATTCGGAGAGAGCAGAGAATGCTGCAGCACAAGGAAGCAGAGTCCACGAGTCAGCGACCTTTAGAGATGAAGTAGGAAAATGCCTCCTGGGGAGCTTCATGAAGGAGGAAGCCAGGAGAGAAAGCTAGCAGATGATGCCATGTTCACCATGTGCCCTTCCAGCTGAGAGAGAAGCCCGGACTGTGTTCACCATGTGCCTTCTCACTTGAGAGAGAGATCCTGAACTTCATCAGCCTTCTTGAATCAAGGTATTTTTTCCTGGATGCCTGTGATTGGACATTTCTATAGACTTGTTTAATTGGGACATTTTCTGGGCCTTAGAACTGTAAACTAGCAACTTATTAAATTCCCTTTTAAAAAGCCATTCCATTTCTGGTATATTGCATTCCAGCAGCTAGGAAACTAGAACACACTGTATCCTCAATATACATTTTACTTTTTAATTCCTATGAGAGTCAGTACACAATTGAACAATAACAACAAGAAAAAAACTGCCTATTCCCTGATAATGGTCCAGAAATATGAAGAGATAATGTGGGACAAAAACAATTTAAAGAAGGTAACCAGAGGGATGCAGGAGCAGAAAACATGTATGCAGTTGAAACTAACTGGGTATCTTTTCCAATTAGGAGGTTATAGAAGTAGGCAATCACAAAGAGGTATTTTAAAAACATGCAGAAACAGAAATGAGAAAGGGATCAGTCAGAAACTTTACAAAAGATAAACTACACAAAAAAGGAGGCTGAAATAAAGGGGAAAAGGGGCAAAAAGGAATGACATATAAAACCAAAGAACAAAATGGCTAAATTAAGTACTGCCTTTACAGTAATAACGCTAAATGTTAATGGATTAAACTCCCCAATCAAAATACACAGATTGGTGGAATGGATTAAAAAAGCATGATCAAACTATATATCATTTAAAAGAGACTTGCCTTAGACCAAAAGATAAAATAGGTTAGAAGTGAGAGTGGAAAAAGATAATCCATGACAACAGTAACCAAAACAGAGCTAGGGTAGCCATACTAATATCAGTCAAAATAGACTTTAAGTCAAAAGCTGGTACAAGAGACAAAGAAAGACACTATATATAAACAATAGGGTCAATCCTCCAAGAGAAATAACAATCATAAATATTTATGAAGCTAACCATGGTGCCCCAAAATACATTAGGCAAACACTGGCAGAACTGAAAGTAGAAATAGATATTTCTACAATAATAGTTGGAGACTTTAATTCACCACTATAGATGTATTAAATATAGATGTGTATAAATATAGATGTTCCATAGATAGAACATCTAAACAGAAGATCAATAAGAAAAAAGAGAACTTGAATGATATGAAAACTGAACTAGACCTACTAGACATATACAGAACCCTGCATCCCCAAACAGCAGGATATACATTCTTATCAAGTGCACTTGAATCATTCTCCAAGAAAGAGGGCATGTTGGGTCACAAAACAAAGCTCAGTAAATTTAAAAAAGATTATTATAAATACAAAGCACTTTCTCTAACCATAATGGGATGATGCTGGAAATCAGTAACAAGCAGAGAATTGGAAAACAACTGAATATATGGGGATATATTGTAGATAATTAACATGCTCTTAAACAATCAGTGGGTCAAAGAAGAAATTACAAGGGAAATTATCAAATATCTTCTGATGAAGGAAAATGAGAACACAGCATAGAAAAACTTTTGGGATGGAGTGAAAGCAGTGCTGAGAATAGAAATTTATAGCCCTAAATACTTACATTGGAAAAGAAGAAAGAGCCAAAATCAAAGACTTTTAATCACATACCTGAAGGAAATAGAAAAGAATAGCAAACTAAACTCAAACAAGAAAAGAAATAACAAAGATTAGAAGATAAATAAATGAAATAGAGACTAAAAAAGAAACAATAGAGAGCATTAACAAAACTAAAAGTTGGTTCTTTCAAAGATCAATGAAATTGACAAATCTCTAACTAGACTGACAAAGAAAAATGAGAGAAGACACAAATAAATTAAAACAGAAGTGAGAGGGAGGACACTACTACTGACCCTGAAGAAATAGAATGGATCATAAGAGGATGCTATGAAAAACTGTTTGCCAACATATTAGACAACCTGAATGAAATGAACAAATTCCTAGAAACACGCAAACAACCCACACTGGCTCTGGAAGAAATGAAGATCTCAACAGACCAATTATACTTAGAGGGTGAACCAGTAATCAAAAACCTCCCAACAAAGAAAAGCCCAGGATCAGATAGCTTCACAGATGAATTTCACCAAACATTCCAAGAAGCGTTAAACAACCCTGCTCACAGTCTTCCAAAAAATTGAAGGGAGCACTATCTAACTCATTCTAGACGTCAACATCACCCAAATACCAAAGCCAGAAAAATATACTACAATAAAAATGATCAAGTGGGTTTTATCCCAGGTATGTAAGGTTGGTTCAACAAGGAATAACAATTAATGAAATACACCACATTAACAAAACACAGGGAAAAACACATGATCATCTCAATTGATGTAAAAAAAGGCATTTGAAAAATCCAGCATCGTTTCTTGATAAAACACATAGAGGACAAGACTTCTGGGAAGATGGCAGAATAGGTTAGGCAAAGCTAACTTCACCATGGAATAGCTAGAGAAAAGGTAGAAAATGACCAGGACAGGGGTTCCAGGGTACAAGTGGCCAGAAAGGGACATCTACATTATATAGGGAGGACCTGGATAAAAAAAAAGAGAAATTACAACTGAGAGGATAGGTGAGTTTATTTAATCATGACCATACCTGGGGCTGGCTGCTATGCACTAGCTGAGTGGGTGCTGGTATAGTGGTGTACTCCCACATTCCCACTTCTGCAACCATCTGGGGAATCATCTTTTAGTCCCACAACTGGGAGTGCCTGTGTGGGAACCCAGGAACCTGAAGACTTGTCTTATCCACAAATAGAGAACTTGCTGCAGTGCCTGGTGCCTATCCACCAACCCTTAAACAGGCTGCTGCAGGTGCCTGGATTTGAGGAATACCAGGGGGCCTCCCCTCGGAAGAAGAGGGGATGTACCAGATACAAGGGAAGACACGTAAGACTAATCTTGACTACTCAATGGGCACTACGGAGGCAAGAAGAAGGGGTATGACAATTTAAGATTCTGAAAGAGAAAAATTTCCAGCCAAGAATTCTTTCTTTATCCAGCAAAGTTGTCCTTCAAGGGTGAGGGAGAGTTTAAAATTTTCACAGATAAACAAATGCTGAGAGAATTTGTTAACAAGAGACCTGCCCTGCAAGAAATACTAAAGGGAGTTTTGTCAGCTGAAAAGAAAAGACAGGAGAGACATCTGGAAAGGGCACAGAGTTGAAGAGTATTAATAAGGGTTAGTTATGGGATAAAAAGAGAGGGAGGGAAAAAACCTGACAAAGAAAAACCAAAGGATAAGATAGTTGAATCAAGAACTGCCTTTACATTAACATTAAAATAACTGAATATTAGTGGATTAAACTCCCCAATTTAAAAATACAGATCAGCAGAATGGATTAAGAACCACAACCTAAACCTTGATCTATCTATCTACTGTTAATAGGAGACTCATATTAGACCCAAGGATACAACTGGTTGAAAGTGAAATGATGGAAAAAGATATTCCACCCAAGTTGCAACCAAAAGAAAGCAGGGGTAACTATACTAATATCAGATAAAATAGACTTTAAATGAAAAGATGTCTTAAGAGACAAGGAAAGACAAAATACATGAATAAAAAGGACAAGTCACAAGTAGAAGTAACAATCATAAATATTTATGCACTCAATCAAGGACCTCCAAAGAACATGAAGCAAACATTGCCTAAACAGGAGGGAACAATAGACATTTCTACAATAATAGTTGGAAGCTTCAATATATCACTCTCTTCTATATAGAACAATGAGGCAGAGAATCAATAAGGAAATATAGAGTCTAAACAATGTGATAAATGAATTAGACCTAACAGACATATATAGATCATTGCACCCTAAAACACCAGGATATATATTCTTCTCAAGTGCTCATGGAATATTTTCTAGAACAGACAATATACTGGGGGACAAAACAAACCTTAATAAATAAAAAAAGAAGGAAATTATTCAAAGCAATTTCTCTGTTTGAGTTTGCTAAAGCTGCCAGAATGCAATATACCCGAAATGGGTTGGCTTTTTCAAAGGGGATTTATCAGGTTACAAATTTACAGTTCTAGGCCCATAAAAATGTCCAAACCAAGGGATCAACAAGAGGATACTATCATTGAAGAAAGTTTGATGGCATATGGTGTTCCTCTTACATGGGAAGGCACATGGTAATGTATGTTAGCCCTTCTTTCCTGGGCTGGTTTCAAAGTGGCTCTCAGCTCCTGTGGGTCCTTCTGGCTTCTCCTAGGGCATTTGTTTTTCTGAGCATGCTCTCTCTTCATGAGCTCTCCTAAAGGACCCCAGGAAAGTATTAAGATCTAGCATGATTTGAGTGGGTCACATCTGCATAGAAACAACTTAATCAAAAGGTTCCACCCACAGTAACTCTGCACCCACAAGATTAGAAGAACATGGCTTTTTCTGGGGTACATAAAGTTTCAAACCAACACACTGACCATAATGGAACGGAGCTGGAAATCAATGACCACCAAAGAAAGGGAACTTTAAAAAATACATGGATGACTTATGGGAATATGGCAGAATGGAATAGGTCAAGTTCACCCCTGCTCCAAAGAAAAGCTAGAGAAGGGACAGAAAAATGACTGGGAGAGTGATTCCAGTGTGTAAGTGAACTGGGAGGTCTTCTACACTAGATAGGGAGACCCTGGTTGAAAAAACAGAATAATTGAAATACAGAGAACCAGAGACCACCCAGCTAGTGCAAACAGCCTAGCACATCCACAGGGACTAGGATGCACCAGCGTAGTGTCCCTGATCCATGCAAATATGCACTGCAACCTGTCACCGCATTTTTGTGCCCTTCCCCATGCCCCACATCCTGCCTCATACTCATCCCACATATACAAAGCTTTAGACTACTGAAGGAGATCAACATCCAAAGTACTCCTATCAAGATATTTTCATGCTGCAAAGACAACAGAAGATCACTAACCATATGAAGATGCAGACAGATATGGTCCAGTCTAATGACCAAATTAAAATACTGGAGAAGATACAGAATTTGGAACAACTAATCAAAGATGTTCATAACTTTCTAAATAAAATCAGTGGGATGGCTAATGACATAAAGGAGATTAAGAAGACACTAGAAAACCATAAAGAGGAATTTGAAAGAATAAATAGAAAAATAGAAGATATCACAGAGATCAAAGATACTGTAGACCAAATAAAAAATATACTAGAGACACACAACAGCAGATTTGAAGAGGCAGAAGAAAGAATAAGTGAACTAAAGGACAGTACAACTGCTTTTGAACACACAAAAGAGAGCAAATGGTAAAAAAGTTGGAAAAATTAGAATTGCATCTCAGGGAAATGATGGACAAAACAAAATGCACAAATAAAAGAATCATTGGTCTCCCAGAAGGAGATGAGAAGAGTAAAGGGTTAGGAAGATTAGTAGAAGATATAATGGGGGGAAACTTCCTAACCTTTATAAAAGGCATAAGTGTGCAAATCAAAGAAGCTCAATGAATCCTAAGCAAAATAAATCCAAATAGGCCTATGCCAGGACATATACTAATCAGTCTGTCAAATGTGGAAGAGAAGCAGAAAATCCTGAAAGTGGCAATAGAAAAACACTCTACTACATACAAGGGAAACCAAATAAGACTGAGCTTGGACTATTCAACTGGCACTATGGAGGTGAGAAGGTAGTGGTATGATATATTTAAGAACCTGAAAGAGAAAGACTTCCAGCCAAGAATTCTGTACCCAGCCAAAATGTCCTTCAGAATAGAGGGAGATATTAAAATTTTCACAGACAGACAAAGGCTGAGAGAATATGTCATTAAAATACCAGCTCTACAATAAATACTAAAGGGAGTTCTGCAGCTGAGAAAAAGAAAAGAGAGGGAGGTCTGGAGGATGGCACAGAATTGAAGAGTACTAGTAAGGGTAACCTAAAAGATAAAAAGAGAAAGAGGGAAAAGAACATAAAGATCTTATATTTATCCAAAGGATAAGATGGTGGATTCAAGAAATGCCTTGACAGTGTATCTTTGATTGTTAATGGACTAAACCTACCAATTAAAAGATACAGGTTGGCAGGATGGATTAAGAAATATAATCCATCTATAAGATGCTTACAAGAGTCTAATCTTAGATACAAGGATATAAATAGATTAAGCATGAAAGGATGGAAAAAGATGTTCCATGCAAGCTATGACCAAAAAAAAGCAGGAGTAGTTATTCTAATATTAGACAAAATAGACTTTAAATGTAAAGATGTCATAAGAGACAAAGAAGGACACTATAAATTAGTAAAAGGGACAGTTCACCGAGAAGAAATAACAATCATAAATGTCTATGCTCCCAATAAAAGAGGTCCAAAGTACATGAGACAGACATCGGCAAAACTAAAGGGAGTGATAGATGTTTCAACAATAATAGAAGGAGACTTCAATATACCACTCTCCTTTATGGAAAGAACAATCAGACAGAGAATCAACAAGGAAACAGAGAAGTTAAACAATTTGATAAATGAATTAGACCTAACAGACATATATAGGTTATAACACCTCAAAACACCAGGATATACATTTTTCTCTAGTACTCATGGAACATTCTCCAGGATAGATCATATGCTGGGGCACAAAAAAGGTCTTCATAAATTTAAAAACATTGAAATTATTCAAAGCACTTTCTCTGATCACAACGGAGTAAAGCTGAAAATCAATAACCACCAAAAAACAAGAACTTTCACAAATATATGGAGATTAAATAACACACTCTTAAACAACCAGTGGGTCAAAGAAGAAATTGCTAGAGAAATCAGTAGCTATCTGGAGATGAATGAAAATGAGAATGGACATATTAGAACTTATGGGATGCATCAAAGGCTGTGTTGAGAGGGAAATTTACTACCCTAAATACCTATATTAAAAAAGAAGAAAGAGCAAAAATTGAGGACTTAACTGCTCACCTGGAAGAATTTAGAAAGAACAACAAACTAAGCCCAAAGCAAATAGAAGAAGAGAAATAACAAAGATTAAAGCAGAGTTAAATGAATGGGAGAACAAAAGAACAACAGAAAGAATCAGTAAAACCAAAGGTTGGTTCTTCGAGAAAATCAATAAAAATCAATGGGCCATTAGCAAGGTTGACCGATAAAAAAAAAAGAGAGAGGGTGCAAATAAATAAAATCAGAAATGAGAAGGGGTGTGTTACCACAGATCCTGAAGAAATAAAAGAAATCATAAAAGGTTACTATGATCAACTATATACCAACAAACTGGACAACTTAGATGAAATGGACAAATTCCTGGAAAAACACAAACAAGCTACACTGACTAAGAAAGAAATAGAAGATCTCAACAAACCAATCACAAATAAAGGGTACTCGTTCATTCTTCTGGCTATTGATTTCCAATTCTCCCATGCCCATTTAATGAAAAGTTATTTTGTCCCAGTTTAGTATATTTGGGGGCCTTGTCAAAGATCAATGTACCATAGATTTTCTGGTCTATTTCTGTGCTCTTGATTTTATTTCATTGATCAATACTTCTATCTTTGTGCCAGTATCATGCTGTTTTGGCCACTGTGGCTTTATAATAAGTTTTAAAATAGGGGAGTGTTAATCCTCCCACTTCATTCTTTTTTAGGATGTTTTTAGCTATTTGGGGTATCTCCCTTCTAGATGAATTTGGTAACTAGCTTTTCCACATCTTCAAAGTAGGTTGTTGGAATTTTGATTGGTACTGCATTGAATCTGCAGATCAGTTTGGACTGAGTTGACATCTTAACTACATTTAACCTTCCTATCCATGAGCAGGGAATGACTTTCCAGTTTTTAAGATCTTCTTTGATTTCTTTTAACAGTGTTATGTAGTTCTCTGTGTACAAGCCTTTTACATCCCTAGTTAAGTTCATTCCTAGATTCTTGGTTCTTTCAGTTGCTGTTTGGAATGGAATTGTTTCCTTAATTTACTCTCTAAGCCCAGTTCTGAAGATGAAATCATTGCCCTCTCCTCTACTTGGGAAATGATATCCAGGGTTGAAAGTGTCCTTGGCAGTGTGGGAGATGACCCCCAGGGATGAGCTTGGATGTGGCATCATGGGATCAACAATGCCATCCTGACCAAAAGGGGGAAAAGAAGTGTAACGAATAAAGTATCAGTATCGGGTTTAACAAATGAGTATGAGTGCTGAATCATTATACTTGTATTTCTTTTAGCCTTCAGGACCTTAGAGTATCTAGAAATAAAAACCTAAAATTGTGGAATTGCAACCCATACCAAACTCTGAAATCTGTTCTACAACTAATTGTTGCAATGTACTTAAAAATTCATTGCTTTTATTTCTTATATGTTATTTAAAGAGGAGGAGTATAACAGAGAAGATAGGATTTAAGAAATGAGTATGACTGTGGAATCATTATATTGATATTTCTGTTGGTCTCCAGGGTCTTGGAGCAGCTAGAAGAAAAAAACAAAAAATCATGGAACTGTAACCCATACCAAACTTTAGAATCTGTTCTATAACTACTTGTTAAAATGTACTTAGAAATTTATTGATTTTTTGGATATATTTATATATATATTTATATTTATATTTCACAAAAAAATAAAATGCATGGAGGTTAAACAACACAGTCTTAAATTGTCAGTGGTTCAAAGAAGAAATTGTAAGAAAAATCAGTAAATATCTGGAGATGAATGAAAATGAGAATACAACATATCAAAATCTATGGGATGCAGTGAAGGTGGTGCTGAGAGAAAAATTTATAGCTCTAAATGCCTAATTCGCAACTAAGAAAGAACTAAAATGAAAGACTTCACTGAACAACTGAAGAAACTAGAGATGGAACAACAAACTAACTCCAAAGCAAGTAGAAGGAAAGGAATAACAAAGATTACAGCAGAAATAAATGAATTAGAGAAGAAGAAAACAATAAAAAAAATCAATAAAACTAAAAGTTGGTTCTTTGATAACATCAAGAAGAATGATAAACTCTTAGCTAGATTGACAAAGTAAAAAAGAGAGAAGTTGCAAATAAACAAAATCAGAAATGAGAAGGGGGCCATGACCATGACTCCCTAAGAAATAAAAAAATCATAAGAGGGTATGAAGAGTAACTGTATGCCAACAAAATAGACAAGTTAGATGAAATGGATAATTTCCTAGAAACACGTGAGCACTCTATACTGACTAGAGAAGAAATAGAAAACCTCAGCAAACCAAACACCAACAAAGAGATTCACTCAGTCATCAAAAACCTCCCTACAAAGAAAAGTCTAGGGCCAGGTGGCTCCATAGGGGAATTTATTAAACATTCCAAAAACAAGTAATACCATTTCTGCTCAAATTCCTCCAAAAAATTTAAGAAAAGGGAACACTACCTAATTCATTACATTAAGCTTATGTCACTTTAATACCAAAACTTGATAAGGATATTACAAGAAAAAGAAAAGGACAGGCTAATCTCCATAATGAATATTGAGGCAAAAATTCTCATAAAAAACCCCAAAAACTTGCAAATTGAATCCACAGCACATTAAAAGAATTGTACACCATGATGAAATTGGGTTTATTCCAGGCATGCAAGGGTGATTCAGCACAAGAAATCAACCAATGTAATGCAACACATCAATAAATCAAAAGGAAAAATCACATGATCATCTTGATTGATGCTGAAAAGGAATTTGACAAAACTCAGCACCTTTTTCTGATAAAAACACTTCAAGAAGTAGGAACAGAAGGAAACTTTCCTCAATATGATAAAGGACATATATGAAAAACCCATAGCCAGCATTGCAGTCAATGGTACAGACTGAAAACCTTCCCCTTGAGGTCAGAAATGAGACAAGGAGGCCCACTGTTACCACTGTTATTCAACATTGTACTAGAAGTCCTAGTAGAGCAGTTAGGCAAGAAAAAGAAATAAAAAGCATCTAAATAGAAAAGGAAGAAGTAACACTCATTATTTTCAGGTGACATGATCCTATATATTTGGAAAATCCTCGGAAATCTATAACAAAGCTACTGTAATAAATACAACAAAGTGGCAGGATATAAGATTAATGCACAAAATCAGTAGTATTTCTATACATTAGCAATGACCTAACTGAGGAGGCAATTAAGAAAAAAATTCCATTCACAATAGCAACTAAAAAATCAAATATCTAGGAATAAACTTAAGCAAGGATGTAAAAGACCTGTACACTGAAACTACAAAATATTGTCAAAAGAAATCCAAGAAGACCTAAATAGGTAGAAGGATAGTCTGTGTTCATGGACAGGAAGGCTAAATGTTGTTAAGATGTCAATTCTACCCAAATTGATCTATAGATTCAATGCAATACTAATCAAAATTCCAAACACCTACTTTAAAGACTTGGAAAAGCTAGTTGTCAAATTTATTTGGAAGGGAATGGGGCCTCAAATAGCTGAAAACATCCTAAAAAGGAATGAAGTGGGAAGACTTACATTTCTTGACTTTAAAGCTTATTATAAAACCACAGTGGTCAAAACAGCATGGTATTGGCACAAAGAAAGTTATATTGACCAATGAAAGAGAATGAGAGTTTGGAACTATACCCTCAGATCTATGGGCAATTGATTTTTGACAAGGCCCCCAAATCCAGTGAACTAGGACAAAATAGTCTCTTCAATAAATGGGGCTGGGAGAACTGGATATCCAAATCCAAAGGAATGAAAGAGGACCCCTACTTCACACGCTACAAAAGTTAACTCACAGTGGATAACAGACTTAAATATAAAAGCCAGTACCGTAAAACTCTTAAAAGAAAATATAGGGAAACATCTTCAAGACCTAGTGATAGGATGAAACCTCTTAGACCTTCTACCTAAAGCACAAGCAATGAAAGAAAAAGTAGATAAATGGGAACTCCTCGAGATTGAACCCTTCTGTGTTTCAAAGGACTTTCTCAAAAAGAGGAAGAGGTGGCCAACTCAATGGGAGAGAATATTTGGAAACTATATATCTGATCAGAGTTTGATATCCAGTATATATAAAGGAATCATACAACTCAACAACTAAAGCACAAACAATCCAGTTATAAAATGGGCAAATGATGTGAGTAAACACTTTTCCAAAGAGGAAATACAAATTGCTAAAAAGCTCATGAAAAGATGAGCATTAGCTCTTAGGAATATGAAAATCAAAATCACAATGAAATGTTACCTCACACTTATAAGAATGGCTGCTATTAAACAAGCAGGAAACTACAAATGTTGGAAAGGACGTGAAAAAATTGGAACACTTATTCATGGCTGGTGGGAATAAAATGGTACAGTCACTGTGAAAGACAGTTTGGCAATTCCTGCAAACTAAATATCAAGTTACCCTTTGACCCGGAAATTTGCTACTTGGTTATACCCAGGAGATCTGAAAGCAGTGACAGGTATAGTCGTTTTCACATTGATCTTCATAGTGATATTATTTCCAATTGCCAAGAGATGGAAGCAGTCTAAGCGTCCACCAACAGATGATTGGACAAACAAAGTGTGATATAAAACATGATGGGATATGCCACAGTAAGAAGGAATTAGGTAGTGAAGCATGCGACAACATGGATGAACATGAGGACATAATGCTGAGTGAAAAAACAGAGACAAAAGGACAGATATTATATGATTTTACTAATATGAACAACCTAGAAAATGTAAACTCAGAGTCTTAAAATATAGAATATAGGGTACTTAGAGAAAGACAGAAGCTAGAGAAGAGGGCGTGTATGTAGAGAATTGTTAGCGAGAATTGTTAGCGAGGTTGAACTTAAATATTTGGGGATGGATAGAGGTGATGGTAGCTCGTTCTTTGGGTCATAAGAAATGGTTATGTATTGTAGGGAATTTGATTGAAAGCGGTTGTTTAAAGTCATGTATGTAAATAAGTTCTTGCATGAACCACTACAAATGCATGACACATACAAAGAGTTAATAATAGAGCAGTCAAAGGGCAAAAATTACCTATTGCATGCTATGGAGTATATTTAACACTTATATCTTTATTTACCACACTAATGCCAGGGCTAAATAATTAGAGGGGATAAGGGATATGGGGTAGGTTTTTTAAGAATATATGTGTGTATCTATCTGCTATTTTTCCCTTTGGAGTAATGAAAATTGTCTAAAATTGAGAGTGATGATTGCACAACCAAGTGAAGATACTGTGCACATTGTATACTTTGGATAGAATATATGGTATGTGAATATATCTCAATAAGAACTTTAGATTCAAAAACAAACAAACAAACAAACAAATACACAAATGCTTGTGAAGATGTAGAAAGAGAGATACACCTATTTAGTGTTGGTTGGGAAGTAGAAACATGCAGTCCATCTGGAGGCAGGGTGGTGGACACACAGGGGGCTAAATATAGGGTTGCTATATGATCATGCAATCTCATTACTAGAAATATGCTTGGAAAAACTGAAAGTAGGGACATGAATAAACATTTGTGCACTGATATTTATGGCGGCATTATTCATTATTGCCATTATTTGGAGGTGGCTGAAGGGTTCATCAACTGATGAGCAAAAGGGCTAGCTGTTGTGTATATCTATATATGATGGATATTGTGCAGCTACAGATGGTAATGAAGTTGTGAGGCGTGCAATGAGATGAATGAATTTGAGTACATTATGTCTAATGAAATAAGCTAGAAACAAAAGGACAAATATTGTATGGTTTTATTTAGAAAATGCTTATAAGAAAACTAGGGCCTAGATTGGAAGCTCTTATAGCAGTCACATTTATTCCTGAGATTTAGTTGTTATTTCTAAAGTCTGAAATATTTATATTTCAAATAAAATTGAAATAATCTGGTATTTCCCTGGAACCTTTGGAACCTGTGTGACACCTAAGACTCATAGATAGAGTTCTTCAGCTCTGAAAATCAGCATTACTCCACACTGCAACTGTTAAGCTGAAAAAGAGATCTGTTTTCAGTTAGATGTATGAATGAAGCTGATCTGCTTAGGACTAAGGTAAAGCCATATACAGGGTAAGGGATGATATTGTCTGTATTTTAAATCTTCAACTTAAGTGAGAGACCAAAGGATGAGAAGTTTGTCTGAAGTTAAATTTTCTGTAGCATATTATCTAACTTAACCTGTCAGGTGAGATTATTTAAACATCTTTAATACATGAAGATAGAGTAGGGAATGAAATTTTGTTATTCTGTATAGCTTAATGTAATACCCTGATACATTTTTATTCTGTATAGCTTAATGAAATGCCCTGATACATTTTTTTTGTTTTTTCTATCTTTTAATAATATTTATACCCTGATACATTATTTATTTATACTCTGGGCAGAAAATAAAAAATATTTGCAAAGTCCCTTGAGGGGCTGGAGAAAAAATACAGAAGTATTAAACTTTCCCATCTGTGAAATTCCTTATATTCTCTCAAGCATTAGAGATTCCCAATTTAATAGGCCAAGCTCTAGATCTTGAAGCTTGCTCTTATGAAACTTATTTCATAATTATAAGTAGGCTTAGCTTTGTCATTATCTAATGGCAAAGCTAAGCCTACTTATAATTATGCCTAAAAGTCACCCCCAGAGAGGCTCTTTTTTATTATGTTTACAGCACTGTATGATTTTACAGTGTCTTCACTTACAGTATCTTATTTGACTCTCACAACAACCCTGTGAGGTAGGTTTTAAGATGTCTATTTTACAGAAAGAATGGAAATCATGAGATATACATACAGATACATAAGAAACACTTAAGAATGATATTAAAACTTAATGGTGTAATCCATAATGCTGAGGCTGTGAGTTAAAAAGGGATGGATGGGATAATTGTAAAATTTTGCTATGTTAATCAATAAAAAGACATGGAATAACATGGAATCCTTGTTTTTCCTTTTTTCAGTCTGTCTTTGCTTTCCCGTTTTCATCCCTTTCTTCCCCTACTCAAATATCTCCAATTTTACTGAAGTATACTTCTCCAGAATTTAAGTTAGTTACATAAAGCATAAAACACAAAGAGCTTTGTAGAATAAAAAATTATCAGCATATTTTTTTCATCATCAAAATTATTTTCCTTGGAGTGACTGGGTGACTTAAGGGAAAAAAAAGTTTGGCTTGGATCAAATTATGGAAAAACTTTTCAAATTCTACTTTTACCTCATTTTAACACTTGAAAAAATATGTCATAATTTGGATAATTAGAAGACAGGAAGGTATATGAAACAATTAAAACCAATTAACTTGTTCTAACATTCTAATGAATTAAAAAATCTTGATCAACTCTGAATACTTATAGAGACTCGTTCTTTCCCCAATCTAGCTCTGCTCATGGAGGTAATTGCCTGTTGACTTGACTATGTTTCTCATGGAAACATCTCCATAGGCCAGAGATGATATCTATATTATTAGTTGTTATATGTGTAGCTCCGATAAAAACACAATGAACTTATATTGATTGAATGATGAATCTTCTATGTCATCACTATGGTTAAGAATAATGTTTTGAAATGTAAAGAATCCACATGTAATCAGTACCCATGAGATTTCTCCCAGAACCCAGAAGATTAGGGTGCCTGGCCTAGCATCTGTGGACTGGCTGGAGCAGCTGACCAGTGAGTACATGAGGAGGAATCCAGGGCAGGGATGCTAGGCAATGGTGGTGGTAAAGTACTGGAGCCAGGAGAGATATGAACATGGGAGAAGAGGCCCAAATAGCATCAAAGACGAGAAGAAAAAGCCATGCAGAAACCAGGAAAGATACAGGAACAAAGGTCAGTTGGTTGGAGGAGCCACAAAGAGATCTTGGAAGTCAGTTGTGTTGATGACTGTTCCAATAGTGAAGGGCTTCTTATTGAGATGGCAGTGGAGGGTATCTATCCCGCCCAACTTAACTGATCTTAAAAGAGTCCTGTCCTAATATTATCAGGGAGTTTTACAAGTCTTAATGTACTCCCACTCCCTTTTTCTCCCTTCTGGCCTTTTTGTCCAGGATTAGCTGGCCTCCCAGTCTTCCCTGGGAATCCTTGACTTCCAGGAAAGTCAATTGCTCTTCAATCACTTTTAAGACCCAGAGGACCTATTGGACCTGGAATGCCCTGTGGATCACTTTTTCCAGTGGCATCTCTATCTCCTTTTTCATGTGGGGGACCAGGAGGACCTTGAATTAAAGTGATATTTCTTAATATCATAGAATGTTTCCAGTCTTTAAGTCTGAGATCATTAGTGACATTATTTAACTGTTTCACTCTTTTATTTCCTGTTCCAAATGCATTTGTTCTTCTTTCATAGACTTTTTTTTTGCTGATATATTATATATACACTCCTCTAGTTTTCTGATCTCCTCTTGTTGTTTAAATGTATTCACTTGGGCTTTCCCATTCAGCATTTCTGTATTGAGCTGCAAATCAAGCAAGGTCTTGTTAAGGACTTAGATATTTTATTTTCTGAGTTTCCACGGGCTTGGACTGAGGAAAATAAGGTACTTAGCTGCATAAAATCATCATTAAATCTTTGGTCAGTTGCCACACTGAAATTTTGGAAATGTTCTGAATCTATGAGAATGGTTTTCATATCATAAATATATTGTATTCTCTTCTCCATGGTTCTCAGGTGTTCCATAACAACTTCTCCAAATATCCTTTCATCTTTCCTGCCATTTCCCTTTCCTGTGAGTCTGTTAGGTATACCATTTTCTTTCATTGAACCAGCTGTGCAATTCTTCATTCTCCCCTTTAGGATACCATGATTCTGATGACAGGTATAAGAATTTCAAATACCAGGTGGTAAAAAACAATAAATCCCACTTTGAAGGACTTCAGTTTCTATTGAATGGCAGGGCCATCTTTAGAATTTTCAAGAAGAAAAGCTGTCATTGAGTGAGTATTAAATTTCACAGATTCTGAACAGCTATTGGCCTCCTTCTGTTGTTCAGGAAATCTATCCAGCTGCTCCATGCTTGGTTTTGAAGCTAGAAGTCCAAAATTGAGGTGTCAGAAAATCAGTGCTTTCTCCCATAGACTTTGACATTCTGAGGCTGGCTGCCAATGAACCCTGACTTTCTGTCATAAAAGAATGCACAAGTTGGCTTCTCCAGGTTTCTCCAAAGAACCCCTTTTGTTGTTAAGATATGGTCTCTCTCTCTTTACACCAAAGTCTGCAAACAAACTCCCACCTATATTGGACATGACTTCAAGTGGTGTTAAGTCTCCCTAGAAACATGGGACATGACTCCCAGAGATAAGCTTGACTCTGGCATCACGGGAATGACAATGCTCTCTTGATGGCTAAGAGATCTCAAATAGAGTTGACAGGTCATTCTGGAGGTTATTTTTATGCAAATTTCAGCCAGATATTGCAAATTTACATGGTATGCCAAGCCTCAACCAACAGTATTTCTGAAAACCTTAAAGAATACCCTGGGCTTTATCTAAGGCTCTGTAAAAGTTGTACTTATTGTCATTTCTTCCAGAAACATAAAACCTCCAGATTGTTCCTATGTCAGATAAACCCTGAAACCCAGAGGTACCAATGTTTCCAAGAACATTAATCAGTTGCATTTCTCTACCCTATAATGTTGACACCCCTTTTCAGCATGAGGAAGTTATAATGGTCATTGTCCAGATATCCCTGAAGATTGAGAAACCAATCAAATAAGAGAGAGGAATTGTAACAGAGAAGTTAGGATTTAACAGATGATTACCACTACTGAATCATTATATAGATATTTCTTTTTGAATTCTAGCGTATTACAAAAACCAGAAGGAAATACCTAAAATTGTTGAACTGCAATCCAGTAGCCTTGATCTTGGCAATGACTTTATAAATATATACTTTTTACCTTGTGACCATGTGATTTTAAAAACCTTGTGACTGGAGGCAGAAGGCTGGAGCCTGGGGCAGAGGCACAGAGGCACAGAGCCCACAGGAGTGCAAAGATAGGAGCCCTGGACTGGGAAGTAAGCCAGGCCGCATTCCTTGGGTGTGCTAACCTCACCAGCACAGTCCCATGAGCAGCGACTCACCCTAAACCCCACACACCTGAACCCTGTCACCTGCTCTGATTCCCTACACTCCAGGGACCCCCACCCTACCAGCCCCCACTGCACGTACCTGCCCCACACTCCTACCCCAAGTGCAGCCCAACCCACCTCTCCTGCATCCCTCCTGAACACTGCCTCTCCCTCCTGTTCCCTGCAGGCAGTTGCCAGTATGTAACGACTGTGGGCACTGACCTCCATACCTAAGTTACCCCTGTACCCTGCCCATAGTGTTGCACAACCTCACTCTGCAACCCCTGAGCTCTGAACATCCATTTACTGCACTGCCAGGCCCATGCATGTGTATGGGCCCCCAATCAGATCATTCGGCTCTGGGAACTGCACTTTGCAGCAGTCCTAGAACTGCACACGTGCACAGCGCTCAGCCACAATTCCCAGCTCTGATAAAGGCATAATGCTGACCTGCTGCCACAACTCTACACATGCACACAAAGGACCCTGGGCCTTAGACCAGCGCACACCAAGGTTACACACCCCCGACCAGTGCGCCGACACAGCTACATCCTCCCTGGCCACTGGGTGCCCACATTCACAAGCATCAGGGTAACATCCCCAGCGTATGTCTATACCTGCCCTGTAACAAATCACCGCACTGAGTTCCCCATCCCATGCCCTGCTCCCTGCTCTACAACCATCCCACAAACACAAGGCCTTAGACTATTGAAAGAAAGCAATTCCAAAATCAAATTAATCAAGATATTTACATGCTGTGAAGACAATGGACAATCACTAAGCATATCACAATGCAGACAGATATAGCCCTGCCTAATGACCAAATTAAAACACCAGAGGAGACACAAATGTTGGATTTACTAATCAAAGATGTTCATACAACAACTACTTAATAAAATAAGTGAGATAGTGAATGACATAAAGGAGATCAAGAAGACAGTAGAAGAGCATAAAGAGGAATTTGAAAGAATAAATAGAAAAATAGTGGATATCACAGAGATTAAAGGCTCTGTTGACCAAATAAAAAACATACTAGAGGCACAAAACACCAGATCTGAAGAGACAGAAGAAAGAATAAGAGATATAGAGGACAGGATAATTGACTTTGAAAACAAAACAGCAAATGACAAAAAAGGATGGAAAAAATTGAATGGAACTGAGGAAAATGATAGACAAAATAAAGTGCACAAATATAAGAATCACTGGTGTCCCAGAAGGAGAAGAGAGGAGTAAAGGGCTAGGAAAAATAAAGGGTTGAGGATATAATGGGGGAAAACTTCCCAATCCTCATAAAGGACATAAATATACAAGTCAAAGAAATCCAAAGAACTCCAAACAGAAAAATTCCAAATAGGTCTTTCCCAAGGCACATACTAATCAGCCTGTCAAATGTTGAAGAGAAGCAGAAAATCCTGAAAGCAGCAAGAGAAAAACAATCTACTATATACAAGGGAAACTAAATAAGACTGAGTTCAGACTATTCAACTAGCACCCTGGAGGCGAGAAGGCAGTGGCATGATATATTCAA
This sequence comes from Myrmecophaga tridactyla, assembly GCA_004026745.1. Classification (NCBI taxonomy): domain Eukaryota; kingdom Metazoa; phylum Chordata; class Mammalia; order Pilosa; family Myrmecophagidae; genus Myrmecophaga; species Myrmecophaga tridactyla. The sequence goes on from PVIY010034148.1 coordinate 21,610, forward strand.
GATCCTGAAAGAGAAAGATGCCCAGCCAAGAATTCCATACGCAGCCAAACTGTCCTTTAAAATTGAGGGAAAGATTAAAGTTTTCGCAGAAAAAGAAGTCCTGAAAGAATATGTCAACAAGAGACCGGCCCTACAAGAAATATTAAAACAAGTTCTGCTGGTTGAAAAAGAAAAACCACAAGAGAGGGAAGTCTGGAGGAGGGCACAGAATTGAAGAGTACCACTAAGGGTAATTTAAAGAATACAAAGAGAGAGATGGAAAAGAATATATAGATCTTACAAAAAAAAATAAAAAAGACAATATGGTGGATTCAAGAAACGCATTTTCAGTAATAACTTTGAATGTTAACAGACTAAACATACCAATTAAAAGATACAAGTTGGCAGAATGGATATATGCTGCTTATAAGAGACTCATCTTAGACACAAGGATACAAATAGATTGAAAGTGAAAGGATGGAAAAAGATTTTCCATGCAAGTTGTAACCAAAAGAAAGCAGGATATACTAACAGCAGACAAAATAGACTTTAAATGTAGAGATCAGAAGAGACAAAGAAGGATACTATATACTAATTAAAGGGTCAATTTACCAAGAAAATATAACAATCATAAATGTTTATGCTCACAATCAAGGAGCTCCAAAGTACATGAGACAGGCATTGACAAAACTGAAGGGAGCAATAGATGTTTCAACAATAATAGTAGGAGATTTCAATACATCACACTACTCTATAGATAGAACAATCAGACAGAAGATCAACAAGGAAATAGAGAAGTTAAATAACTTTATAAATGAATTAGACCTTACAGACATATATAGGTCATTGCACCCTAAAGCACAAGGTTATACATTCTTTAGTGCTCATGGAATATTCTCCAGGATAGGTCATATGCTGGGGCACAAAACAGGTCTTTATAAATTTAAAAATATTGAAGTTATTCAAAGTACTTTCTCTGCTCACAACGGAATGAGGCTGGATATCAATAACAACCAAAGAATTAGAACTTTCACAAATATGTGGAGATTAAATAACACACTCTTAAACAACCAGTGAGTCAAAGAAGAAATTGCTAGAGAAATCAATAGCAATCTTGAGATGAATGAAAATGAGAATACAACTTACAAGAACTTATGGGACATGGCAAAGGCTGTATTGAGAGGGGAATTTATTGCTCTAAATGTCTATATTAAAAAACAAGAAAGATCAAAAATCGAGCACATATGGAGGAACTTGAAAAAGAATACCAAACTAAACTCAAAGCAAATAGAAGAAGAGACATAACAAAGATTAAAGCAAAGCTAAATGAATGGAGAACAAGAGAACAATAGAAAGAATCCATAAAACCAAAAGTGGGTTCTTTGAGAAAATCAATAAAATTGACAGGACACTAGCAAGACTAACAAAGAAAAAAAGAGAGAGGGTGCAAATAAACAAAATCAGAAATGAGAAGGGGTGCGTTACCACAGACCCTGAAGAAATAAAAGGAATCATAAGGGAATACTATAACAACTATATGCCAACAAACTAGACAACGTAGATGAAATGGAGAAATTCCTGGAGACACACAAACAAGCTACACTGACTCAGGAAGAAATAGAAGATCTCAACAAACCAATCACAAGGAGAGAGATTCAATCAGTCGTCAAAAATCTTCCTACAAAGAAAAGCCCAGGGCCAGATGGCTTCACAGGGGAATTTAAAAATTTATATTTATATTTATTTATTTATTTTTAAATTAAAAAAATATAACAACAAACACAAACATTCTTAACATATGATCATTCTGTTCTACATATATAATCAGTAATTCACAATATCATCACATAGTTGCATAGTCATCATCATCATCATTTCTTAGAACATTTGCATCAATTCAGAAAAAGAAATAAAAAGAACAAAAGAAAAAAATTCATACATACCATACCCCTTACCCCTCCCTTTCATTGATCACTAGCATTTCAATCTACTAAATTTATTTTAACATTTGTTCCCCTTATTATTTATTTTTATTCCATATGTTTTACTCGTCTGTTGATTAGGTAGATAAAAGGAGCATCAGACACAAGGTTTTCACAATCACACAGTCACATTGTGAAAGGTATATCATTATACAATCATTTTCAAGAAACATGGCTATTGGAACACAGCTCTATATTTTCAGGCAGTTCCCTCCAGCCTCTCCATTACATCTTGACTAACAAGGTGATATCTATTTAATGCATACGAATAACCTCCAGGATAACCTCTTGACTCTGTTTGGAATCTCTCACCATTGACACTTTATTTTATTTCTCTCTTCCCCCTTTTTGTCGAGAAGGTTTTCTCAATCCCTTGATGCTGAGTCCCAGCTCATTCTAAGATTTCTTCCATGTTGCCAGGAAGGCCCACACCCCTGGGAGTCATGTCCCATGGAGCCGGGGAGGGCAGAGAGTTTGCTTGTTCTGTTGGCTGGAGAGAGAGGCCATATCTGAGCAACAAAAGAGGCTCTCGGGTGAGATTCTTAGGCCCAATTCTAAGCAGGCCTGACCTATCCCTTGTGGGGCTAAGCTTCATATGAACAAACCACAAGATTGGGGACTCAGCCCATTGCTTTGGTTGTTCCCACTGCCCCAGAGAACCTCTAGAATTCTCCACCTGGAGAAGTTGAATTTTCCCCCTTTCTCATCATTCCTCCAAGGGGACTTTGCAAATACCTCTCTATTCACTGTTCAAATCACTCTTGGATCCATTGGGGCATCACTCTGGACAAACCTACAAAATCCCATGCCCCACTCAAGGTTCCATGTACTTATGGTGTTCAACCAAGTCATCCACACAAGTTACATTAGGAACTGCACTAGTCAAAATATAAATTTTGCACCAAATAAACATTTTTTGCTTTAGTCTCACACAAAAGTTAAAATTTTAAAATATTAATTGCCACCTATCTTCAACACCCTGAAGTAATGACACTCCTTTGTTCTTACAGGGGAATTTTATCAAACATTCCATAAAGAACAAATGCCAATCCTACTCAAACTTTTTCAAAAAATGAAGGAGAAAGGAACTCTGCCTAACTCATTTTATGAAGCTAATATCATTTTAATACCAAAACTGGGTAAAGATGCTATAAGAAAGGAAAACTACAGGCCAATCTCCCTAATGAACATAGACACAAAAGTTCTCAATAAAATATTAGCAAATCAAATCCACAACACATTAAAAGAGTTATACGCCATGACCAAGTGGGGTTTATACCAGGAATGCAAGGATGGTTCAACAAATGAAAATCAATTAATGTAATACAGCACATTAACCAATCAAATGAAAAAATCACATGATCCTCCCGATTGATGCTGAACAAGCATTCGACAAAATTCAGCATCCTTATCTGATAAAAGCACTCCAAAAGATAGGAATCAAAGGTAACTACCTCAATATGATAAAGGGAATATATGAAAAACCACTAGCCAGCATCATACTCAATGGAGATAGACTGAAAGCCTTATCCCTAAGATCAGGTACAAGACAAGGATGGCCATTGTCACTACTATTATTCAACATTGTGCTAGAAGTTCTAGCTAGAGCATTCAGGCAGGACAAAGAAATAAAAGGCATCCAAATTGGAAGGGAAGAAGTAAAACTCTGATTATTTGCAGATAATACGATAGTATACTTGGAAGATCCTGAGAAATCTACAGCAAAGTTACTTGAGCTAATAAACAAATTCAGCAAGGAGGTGGAATATAAAATTAATGTGCAAAAATCAGTCACATTTCTATACACAAAAAATTACCTAGCTGAGGAGTCAGTTAAGGAAAAAAGTCCATTCAAAATAGCAACTAATCAAGTCAAGTACTTAGGAACTTAAATAGGGATTGCAAAAGACTTGTACACTGAAAACTTCATAACATTGCTAAAAGAAAGCAAAGGAGATCTAAATAGGTGGAAAGATATTCCCTGTTCATGGATAGGAAGGCTAAATATAGTCAAAATATCAATTCTCCCCAAATTGATCTACAGATTCAACACAGTACCAATCAAAATTCCAACAACCTACTTTGAGGCTTTGGAAAACCTAACTACCAAATTCATCTGGAAGGGAAAGAGACCCCGAATAGCTAAAAGCATTCTAAAAGAGAAGATCGAAGTGGGAGGATTAACACTGCCTGACTTTAAAACCTATTATAAAGCCACAGTGGTTAAAAGACCATGGTACAGGCACAAAGATAGAAGTCTTGATCAATGGAATTGAATTGAGAGTGCAGAAATAGACCACCAAATCTGCGGTCAACTGATTTTTGACAAGGCCCCCAAATCCTGTGAACTGGGACAAAATAGTCTTTTCATTAAATGGGTATGGAAGAACTGGATATCAATAGCCAAATGAATGAAAAAGAACTCCTAACTTACACCCTGCACAAAAATTAACTCAAAGTGGATCAAACACCTAAATAGAAGAACTAGCACCATAAAGCTTCTTGAAGAAAATGTAGGGAAACATCTTCAAGACCTAGTAATAGGGGGTAGCTTCCTAAACTTTATACGCAATGCACAAGCAACAAAAGAAAAAATAGATAAATGGGAACTCCTCAAAATCAAATGCTTCTGCACTTGAAAAGACTTTGTGAAAAAGGTGAAGAGGCAGCCAACTTAATGGGAGAAAATATTTGGAAATCACATATCGGACAAAGGTTTGATTTCCTGTATATACAAAGAAATCATGCAACTTAACAACAAAAGAACAAGCAACCCAATTATAAAATGGGGAGGAAGGGGGCCAAGATGACGGCTTAGCAATGTGCACGTTTTAGTTCGTCCTCCAGAACAACTACTAGATAACCAGAAACAGTACAGAACAGCTCCCGGAACCACGATAGTGACAGGAAACACAGCGTGCCCAGGTCTGGAGCAGCTAGACCGATGGCAACTCGCCAGAACCATGAGTTCCCCAAAGCTGCAGTGGCCGGCGCCCCTCCCCCATAGGCTGCTTCTCAGAGGGAAAGGAAAGAGACTTACAGTAGCGGGGATTGAATCCAACCAAGCGCCAATTGTGGCACTAATAAACAAATTCTGATTACCAAAAATAGGCCCCCAGCTCACGCGAAACCTGGCAAGTCAGAAGTCACTTATTGGGCTAACCGAAAAAGAGGAAAGGGGACAAAACGGGGGTTTTCGTGGCTGTTTCTACGGAGACTTGGCAGCCTCTGGATTCAGTGGCGGGACTTCTTGGGCTGCAACTGCCCCACGCATAGGCAGAAACAGACTGCTTTCAGGGCTGTCTCCCACCTGAGCCTTCCCCAAGGGAGGGGTGAAGCCCAACTTAGGTGGAATCCCTCTCTCAAGGAACTCAGATCCCAGGGCTTGGCAAATTGAAGCCATTAAAACCAGCCTACAACCTCTCCTCTGTCTCGACCACACCCCCAGCAGGGTGAGCCTTCCAAAGTTAAAGCAGACACGACATCTTTTGCTGGTGGGACCCGCAGGCAGACAAGCGCCACATACTGGGCAGGATAAGAAAAACAGAGCCCAGAGACTTCACAGGAAAGTCTTTCAACCTGCCGGGTCTCACCCTCAGGGAAAACTGATGCAGGTGACTCCTTCCCCCTTGTAGGAGGCCAGTTTAGCCTGGGAAAATCCGGCTGGTGTCAGTAATACCTATGTAGACCCTCCTAAGGGTGGGGAGGGAAAAGGCACCTTACAAACACGACAAGAAACAAGAAAACAAGAACTGAAAAATTACCCTCTGTTAAACAAAACTTAAGCTAGAGGCCCAGAAAAAGCTGAACTGAAGGTCAAAGAACAGATAGACAACAAACTCATCTA
>PVIY010034149.1:0-27434 GCA_004026745.1 Myrmecophaga tridactyla
GCTCAGGGACATTCTCCATGGCAAAGACTGATGAATCTGTTGTAGTTGTTCATACTGTGTCAACTTGGTTAAACTGAAACCACTTTTCCCAGAACCTCCCCTCTCCTATCTGGTTCTGAATTAGAACTGGCCAAAAGAGGAATTTGCATGAAATGTTGGGAGTAAAGCAGCACCTTGGGTTGTAGTACCTAGATGCAGCGGTGGACAGATGCTCTCCTTTCCAGCAGGTCCCAGCTTGCCTCGCTGTCCTCCAACCTGAGTCCAGCTCTACCTCCTGACTGCCGACCCTGCCAATCCCGTGGAACCACAGTAGCCCAAGGTCTACTCTCAACACTTGGCTGGGGGGCAGGACAAGGACTCCCCATAGACTCCGCCATCGGCCTCCCTTTGTGGTCCCACAGAGGCAGCTGGGCGTCCGGCTTCTCAAGTGGACAGCCTCTGATCCCTCAACTCCCATTTCACTTTCACGTCCATAGCTCCCTGCAGCGCCATAATTGTGTAAGATCTAATTCCTGGGATGAATTCCTTATCCCACAGGCAACAGTGGCTCTGCATCGCCCATTCTTTCCTGTAGACCCACCAACAATACCAGCATCACCTGGGAGTAGTTAGAAATGCAAATTCTTGGGCCCCACCCCAGACCTACCGAAGTAAAAACTCTGGAGGAGAGTGCAGCAATTTGTGCTTGAAGGAGCTCTCCAGGAGCTCCAGGTAGAGTCTTAGATACGCCTGTGCAGGCAAAGCCTTCCTCCACCATCGAGTGGCTCCTCTGACTCTGCAGGCCAGCAGCTGAGGCCTGGCACTGTCTCTTCCAGGGCCTGGGCTCAGGCACCGTGCTGTGGTCGCCCGGGCAGGTGTCATTTATTCTCCACCCAACCCTAGGCTGGTAGCATTCTTCTTCTCATTTAATGGCTGTAGAGCCCAGGCAGCCTGACTCCAGAATCCATACCAATGTGCATTAGGCCCAGAACGCTGAGTTACTTCTTTGCGGGGAAGACAGAAACTAGACATCAGCCAGAGCACCTCTTGATCTACACTTAACAGCAGTGCCTGCGCCGAAGCAGAGGGCACCCAGGCAAGCACCTGCCTGCCCAGGGCAGGGGGCACTGGCTTGCCCACAGCCTTTAAGAGAAAGCCCCTAGGGCTCCCTGAAGTGGTGGGTTTGGATTCCAAGAGGGTTTATCCGAATGGGAAGGTTAAAAATATATGTGGATATGTGATAGCAACAACACCTAAGGATTTATGGAGCATTTACTATGTGCTACGTGCTTTTATAACTTAGCTTCTTTAATCCTTACAAAATCCTAAGCCTGTTCCCCTCATTTGGAGACATTATGCAATTACACCACATCACCGAGCTCATTAGAGCCAGGATCATGAACTTCAATCTATTACTTTATTATAAAGCAATACATGTTTCTCTGCAGGAAATTGATAAAGCACAGGTTATTTAAAAAGAGGGAGATAAAGAGAGAAAGGATACAAAAATCTCTTGTAATTTACCAGCAATAGTCATAGGAAACATTACAGTAAATATTGTTCAAGTTCTTATTCTTTTAGAATAAAGACAGTGGACAGCTTTGTAATCTGCCTTTCACGTTAAAGGATTAGAATCACCTTCCCGGGTCTTTCAAAGCTGTCTCTATTACCATCTTTTTTTTTTAGTTTGTCAGCATTAATTTTAATTAGTCTTAAAATTTAGTATTTTAATTAGTATTTATTTATGCATATTAAATGTATCTTAATTGTGAAAATAATATATGATGAAACAATTCAAACTGAATACAATAAAAAATCTTCCCTGCCCAAACAGGGTCCCAACGATGTACTCCTGTGCCCAATGGCAACCACAGTTAAGTTTATTCTGCATTTTTTTCAGAGTCTACTCACATTCCAATACAGACACACACACATAAAGAGACAGAGAAAGCACAAGGTACACACATCCTTTTGTATACAATTGGGAAAAATACTACATACATGGTACTGCAACCTTCTTTAATATATCTTGAATATTATTCCTGGAGTACTACTGAGGTTACCAGGATACAGATGTATCCTCAGCTGCTTTCTTTCATTTTCTCTCAATTCTGTGTTAAAATTTTTTATATAGCTTTTTTATAACATCTCCTACTGATGTACAAGCACAGAAATTTTAAAAAAGTGCTGGGTGCTAAAATCAACAAGGATGTGCAGTAAAAATGACAACACTCATCTATACATGACAGTGAATAGATTTGAAATTCTATTCTAATATGTTATTACCATCATTTTTCCTTTTTTTTTTTCTTTTGTTGCACGGGCAGGCACGGGGAATCGAACCCGGGTCTCCGGCATGGCAGGCGAGAACTCTGCCTGCTGAGCCACCGTGGCCCGCCCCATTACCATAATAATGATCATGTGGTATTTGCCTGTCTAGATGTCCTGTAGTTTATTTTCCAGTCCTTTTTTGGACATCTGGGTTGTTTCACAAGAAGACATTTCAACTGGTGGGGAAATGGAGCAAAACCTCCTCTCTACAACGAGCAGAAACACAAGACAATCTCCTTTGAAGGGTAGCTGGAGGCTGCAGGAAAGAACCCTGCAGCGGGCACGGCTGGTGCCACTCTCATTTGAGGTGCAAGCTTTTCTTGGGAGAACAGGCTTTCATTTTAGGGATAACTTCACAGAGTAGCTCAACGAGAAGATTTTCACCTGACGGCAAAGCAAACATGTCTCTTAGACTTACCCATTCCACTCCTTAGAAAGAAGAGCCTGATTCCTTGACGATAAGCAGCAAATGTTCTCCAGATTCTCAATTTGTCTCTCCACTTTCTGAGTTACATCCCAGGGGAGTCTAGTTAAAAACCAGAATCTCTGTTTACCACCATGCATAGTGGTTAACAATACAGAACCAGGTTGCCTGGGTCCAAATCCCAGCCCCGGCATGAACAAGCCGTGGGCCCTGTTAGGAGCTCAGCAAAGCCTTGAAAACCAAGTGCTGGAGATGGAAAAAGCCCGTGACCCTTTATGACCTTGTAGAGTAAGGGCCCTTCCTTCCCCACCCCACCAGGAAACTGCGGCCTGAATGAGTATGCCAAGCTCTTGAGATGTCTGCACAGGAGTTAGCATAGCCTACGCCTGGGCCTTCCCATCTGTCATGGGACTGTTATGAGCATCAAAGGAGCTAATATATGCAAAGTGATTAGAACAATAGCCTGCACTAGTAAATCTGAGCTAAATTGGAAACATCTTGTAAGGTTAGATCCCCCTTTCTGTCCATCTGGCCCAGGAACTGCCTCCTCCAGGCCACACAGAACTAGGGTGATGGGAGGGCTTGGCTGTTGCCCCCCCAAACCCTGATATTGACCCCATCAAGGACACGCCCCAGACATCTGTGACTTTTATCACTAACCGGATACGGCTCTGCCTCCCAGGAATTCCCCTAAACTCTTGTTGAGTATTTTTTCAGCCTGAAACCCGCTTGTAGGAAGCAAGTTTGTTCTACTCCTCTCGGTGAGACGTTCCCAGCACTTGGCTCACCCCCGAGCAAGAGGTTACACGTGTTCAGAAGTCACCCGCGTCCCCACCCGCGATGACTCAGCAGGAACGCGCAGGGCCAGACAACTCCACGAGCTCTGAGTCTCTCTGCTGGCTCAGCCAAGGCGCAGCTCTGAGCCCGGGACAGAACTGTTCTCTTATCAGTGACTCCGGCACTTTCCAACCACAGTAACACAGTTGCAGAACTCGTACCTGCCCCGGCTGTTTACACATTAATCATTTATCCAACAAAGCCTGCTCCTCTCAAAACCTACTCATTTTTCAGTGCTCAAGACCCCTTTGAGAATCTGATGAAAGTACTGATCCTCCACGGAAAAATGCAGAGACGGAAAGTTTAACATAAAATTAAAGGTGGTTTATGGATCCTCAAAGCCAATCTGAGGACCCCCGATATGAGCCATCACAAGTTTAAAATGATCTGTAACAAATCCTAAAAACTTTATTACTTCCTTGCATTGATCACCAAGAAAACAGCTAAAAGCAGTTTTAAAAGCATCAGTATATGCACAGAAAGTTTCTGAAAGTACATACAAGAAGTCATTAATCGTGGCTGCAAAACGGGTTTGTGTTTTTTTTTCCCCCTGGATACCCTTTTGCACTGTTTGCCTCCCTTTTTTAATCACGTGCATATACTTTTCTAATTAACGAAAGAAGCTAATAAAAATTTTTTCAATTTAAGAACTATACACAACCCACTGTTACTTCTATTCCTGGGGTGTGGGAAGGAGGAGGCGTCCAAAGAAGAGCAGGTCACTAGGTCTCTGCACCTAGCAGGGTGGAACCCACACCGGCTGGGAGAAGGCAAACACTCACTCTGGGAGAGACCAGAAATGGGCCTTCCATAAATTGGCAAAGTTCCAAATTGGATGGGGGGAGTACTGTCCATATTTCATTAAATCTCAACACGGTGTGGTGCTGGAGGTCAGGGTTGGCCACAAGCTGCTGATGGCACTCAGCACACACTCGAACCCATGCGTCTCAGCTAGGCTGGACGTTAGAAAAATGTTCAAATTCTAGAACATGCTGGGGGAGGGAAGGAGGCTAAACAGCAGCCCACCATATCCCCTCTAGCTCCATTAAGAGTTGCTTTGCACTTAGTAGGTGCAAGTGTCCGAAGCTGCCTCTTCTGTAGGTGTGTAAGAGGCAGGCAGAGCCTGGTACCTGCGGGACTGTGGTGGGAGCCACAAGAGGTTTTCCCTAAAGCAGGTGGCTCTGACTGCAAGGCTCACAGTAGGTGCTCAGTGAGGGCTCTAATGCCTTCCATCCTCCCTTCCCTGGGTCACGAGGAATGTACACCAATGTTTACAGCAGCTTTAGTCACAATCACCAAAATTAAAAACAATCCAAATGTCCTTCATCTGGTGAAGGGATAGATAAATTGGTACACTCATATAATGGAACAAGTGTATTACGCAACGTGAAAGAAGCCAGACTCGAAAGGCTTCCTACTCTATGACTCCATTTATATGACATCCTGGAAAAGGTAAAACTATGCTTTACAGAAAACAGACCCGTGGCTGCTGGGGGCCAGGGGTGGGGGAGGGGTTGGCTCTAAAGGGGCAGCAGGAGGGAATGTGGGGGGGGCTGGTGGAACTGTTCTATAACCTGATTGTGGTTGCGGTGACACGGCTGTGTGTAACAAAACACACAGAAGTGTGCATCAGGAGGGGTTTTCTAACTGCAGGTGAGATTCCTGCATTAGCTTCCACCATGCTGACAGCTCAGCTTCCCCCATCTACACGGAGGCCCAGATGCTCAGTTAAAATGGTAAATAGCAGTTAATATTCACAAAACTCTCTACAGTTCACAGAAATGTACCTCGGAGCAATCCAGGAGGGATCTACAACAATCCTCTAAGGTTAAAAAACAACCATCACCACCATCTTCTCATGTTATAAAAACAGTGCTTGTTTATAAAATAAAATTTAGTAAATACAGATCAGCAGAGAGAAAATGAAAATCACCCATTATTCCCACCATCCATAACTACTGATAATATCCATGACAGTCTCCAAACTTTCTTTCTTGTGTGTTGTGTAAACAAGCATACTTGTTTTTCTTCTACAAAAATGGGATCTAATTGCAATATGGTTTTGTAATCTAAGTTTTAAAAACGTGACATATAGTGGACAATTTTGAATATCATCAGTATTCATCTACTCCCTAATTTTTACTCCCTAATTGAAGAATATTCCAGTGTATTGTGGGCTATAACCAATCCCCTGTTCTGGACACATAGTTGCTTCCTAATTTTTCTGTTATTATAAAAAAATAACAGTGTTGAAACTAACTCCTTACACAATCATTAACTGTTTCCTGAGGATAAATTTCCAGTATTGCTGAATTTTTAAAAGCTGTTGGCATGCATTGTTAGACTGTCCTGTCATTACACTCCCCCCTAAGCTTGTGAAAGCACCGGCTCACAAAATTAGCATTCTTTTTACAACTGTGTAATTTTAAAACTCTTCAAACATTTCACATTTCACATGGGAAAGATCGTATTGTCTTAAGTGGCATTTCCTTTAACACAAAGAGTTTGAATACTGTTTCTTTTTTCTAGGCGCTTGTAGGCTACCAGCCTTTTTAAAAAAAAAATCCCAATTCTCAACTAGGGCATCTAGCTTTTCCTAAGTGAGTCACAAAGCTCTTGAATGTGTTTAGAAAACCAAGTTCTTGTCTGCCATATGTTGTCAACATCCCACTTTATTGTGTGATGTATCCAAGTTTTTAAATTTTAGGAGCCTGTTCTATTGATCATTTTCAATAATTTCTTTTATGATTTCACCTTAAAAAAGCCCCTTCCCCAAATTAGTAACTTTTAAGCAGACACTACTTATCCATGTGATGAAGGTTATTTCTTGTCTGTGGTCTTTCCCCAAACCCTAGGCTCCAACCTAATCATGACAAAACATCAGACAATCCCAAATTGAGGGATGTTCTACAAAATACTGACCAGCATTCTCCCAAACTCCCAACTTTAAGAAATGCAAGGAAAGCTCGAGAAACTGTCCCAGAGTCAGCTCTACAGAAACACGCTGGCTGGGTGCAATGGGACTTTCTGGTGGGGATCCTAGAGTGTTAGAGTGACATTAGTGAGAACATCTGCTGAAAGCCAAGTCAGCTCTGCAGTGTAGCTGGGAGTCATTTCTTAGCTGGGACAAATATGCCATGGTTAGGTAAGGTACGGATGTAGGGGGTGGGCAGGTAAAGTGGATATGGGAACTCCCTGCAACTTCTTGGTAAATCTAAAATCATTTCGAAATAGAGGTTTTTTTCTTTTTTTTTTTCTTCCTGAAGAGTTAGAACAGTGGACAGTCTAGGCAGAAAAGCAGAAAGAAAAGATAGGAAAGAAAGCTTGTGGCGTTGGGGGGGGGGGGCTAGGAGGAAGGTGGAGGTGGAAAGGGGTACTTCGGGCTCGTGCATCAGGTGGGGGAAGGTCTGGGGTCACAGGAATGGGTCTGGAAAGGTCGAGACTCTAAAGCTCGGAAAGCTAAAGAGCTTAGCCTAGGCTTGACCCTGCAGGCAGCTGGGAAGCAGCAAAGATTTGAAGTGTGTGATATCAGGTGATTCATTTGTTAATTTATTTGCGGGTTTCCTGGCTCCCCGCTGCCCCCCGGCAAAGGTGTGAGCTCCAACAGGGCAGGGACCAGGCCCCTTTTGTTTCCCCTAAAGCCCAGACGAGTAGCTGCCCCGGGAGAGACGGCAGTGAGTATGGCTGAATGAATGAACAACTGAGTCTTGCTTCCAAAATGGCTTTTAAAAAGAAATGATACAGTGGAAACAACCCAACTGTCCATCGGCAGATGAATAGATAAGCAAAACGTCTCTTATGCATACAAGAGGATATTATTCAGCTGTAAAAACGAATGAAGTTCCTTTATCCATGTCACAGCATGGATAAACCTTGAAGACATTATGCTAAGTGAAATAAGCCAGGCACGGAAGGACATATAGCGTTGATTCCACTTTTATGAAATCCCTAGAAAAAGCAAAGTTATAGAGCCAGAAAGTAGATTAGAGGTTGCCAGGGGCTGGGGAGAAGGGGAATGGGGTGTCACTGCCTTATAGGTACAGTTTCTGTTTGGTCATGGATGGTGGTGATAGTAGCACATCATTGTGAATATAATTAATGCCACTGAATTGTATATTTTAAAATGGTTAAAATGCCAGATTTTATGTATTTATGTTGCCACAATAGAAAAGAAATTAACTTAAAAAGGATAAATTGCATAAAAGGTTTTCACGGCACCTCCCTTCACATCTAGTAGCAGCTGGTGTGAATTAAGCTCTTTTATACCTATATCCTTTGCATGGGCTGTTCCCCCTGCCTGGAGCACGCCCTGCCAGGAGCACTCTCTTCTGAGGCTGAACTTCTGCCCATCCTTCAGATTTCAATTTAGACTTCACTCTTTCTGAAAATCCTTCTCTGACTTTCCGAGGACCAGTTCCTTCTCCTCCCTCACGTCCCTGTGCTTTCTTATCCCTGAACAATTGTGCCTTGACTGCTCATTGAGGGGATGGCCCTCCATCCCGGGGCAGGAAGGGACTCTCCAGTCCATCACTGGCTGCAGCTGGCACAGTACAGACTCAGTACAGTATTGTGGCGAGCCAAAGAAACAGACGCCAAGAGACTCTTTCCCCACAAACAGTGGAATTTGCGTCTGTTGCCTCTAGAAAACAGCAATGCTCCAAGGGCAGTTCCATTACATAGCTGCCACCCTCCAAACTGCAGTGAATGAAGCAGGAACATGTGGGGTCTCTTAATGCAGCTTAAGAGGTGGAGTCTGAGTGTTTTTCTTATTATCCTTTCCCCCCATCAAATATCAGCCAACCAAGCCCACACCCTAACAAACACAAATGATTGAAACACTAGTGGTCAAAGAGAGGGAGGGGTAAGGGGTATGGGATGTATGAGTGTTTTTTTTAAATTTATTTTTCTGGAGTGTTGCAAATGTTCTAAAAATGATCTTGGTGATGAATACACAACTATGCGACAATATAGAGAGCCACTGATTGTGTACGATGAATGGACTGTATGTATATGAAGATGTCAATAAAAATATTAAACACACACACACACACAAATGGACCAGAAGGAGTGGGGAAGATGTAGCACAAGGGTAAGGCAGGGAAACATTTCGGGAAACGCCTGTGCCATCTTTCTCTCTTTCAACAGACCAGAAGTGAAGAAGAGGATGCAGCAAAAACTAAAACTCACCCATCTGCTTCTATATCTTGACTAGAGGAAATGGCAGAACGTTCTGGAGACATTCAGACGTTCAGACTGATCGTGGTCTTACAAAAAGGGAACTCGCCCACCACGGTGTGTTCTTGTCTTGGGTCTACCAGGATTTGCTGGCTCACCTAAAGCCCTCCTCCTCTACGACTTTTTAGGCTAAGTTCTCGGGACATTAGGAAAAAAAAAAGAAGAAAAAAATGCCAAAACAGGGTTCTGAACCCTACCCTGAGATCTGTCTTAAATGTTGGCAATGAACAAGTTAACACCTGTTGGCAATGAACAAGTTAAAGCCTGTGTGCTGTGGCAGCATAAACAGGGCCACTCTGCACGCCAGTTACTGACTTTATGATAAACTTTCATTCCGGGTACACACAGCAGGGTAGTCCTCTGGGGACACCAGCTGTGTCATGAGCATGTGCTTTGAGCCCATCGCTCTCTCTGACACCGACTTTGGAGACTCATCTGGAGTGGTGACCAAAGCCCACACTAGAGTCCCTTGTCACCCCAGCACCACGGCCCAGCCCCCACCCCCATCTCCCTGCAAAGGTCCTAGCCGTTCTGTGTCGTGGTCTCAGTGTCTTCCAAAAATCAAGGTGTATGGCCTAGCAATGGTCTCCAACTTCTGTTTTGTTTTATTCTCAGAGGGGTGGAATTTTTTTAAGAGACCTTTTGCACCCCTATCATCTGGAACATTTGTGAGCACAGCTTCCTTCCTGCTGGCCCTGCCTCCCACAACTCAACTCTGCCCTTGGAAATCCCTGAGTTGCTTCTGGGACCCGTCCAAGGAATCCCAGATTTTCCAGGATCACAGCATAAAAACCAGTGAACCGCAGCCTTATTGCCCAAGGTTTCTAACACACAGTCAGAAATATATTTTATCTGTGGTTGACTCACTGCACACCCATGTTAAGATAACGGGAACAAAAGTTTTACTGAAGAATACTTCTCACGGAAGGAGATATGTTCCTTTTCTAGTCTGCTTTCTTCTTTTTCACTTAAAAAAAAAAAAAAAGTCAGAGGAAAACCCATGTAACTGATTTAAAAACCCACGAACACATCACTGCCCACAGTTTCAAAACACTAGCCTACAGATTCTCCAAGATCACATCCAGTGCTAACAGCCTACAGCACTGGCAAAGCTGGGATCCTGTTAGAGGATCTGAGACTCTGGGAGATCCTGTCCCTAACTCAAGTGGCCTTTCTGAATCACCTGACCAGGAAAGAAATTCTCTGTAACCCTTTGCATGGAAACATCTGCTCCCCAAGAGGCAGAGCTTGGAGATGAGCAAGCCAAATACTGACTTTTCTAGGGACCTACACTTGTCAGCTCAATGCCTAACCTCAGGGAGATGTGGGGCAGGGGTGGGGTGGGGGTGGGGCATTTGGCTGGGTTAAAGCCAACCCAGGAAAACCTTGCAAGAAATGAAGCCCTCTCCCTCCGTCTGCGAGAACTTTAGGTCACACCCATCCCACCCAGATGTCTAACCTCTTTCCTTCCTAAGAACCTCAGCGAGGATCGATTTTTACTTCAGATTTTATAAATGCAACCCTTTCCCAAACACTCATGGTGATGCAGAGAAATGGCTTCCTGGAGTCCCATGTGGCAAATAATAAATTTCTCATGTGCTCTGCAAAGCGTTGCAGGATTTTGGCCAAGAGAATGTCCCGACTGAGCCAGCGCTAATAGCTGGCCTCTCAAGGACCTGCTAGTGATCAGATGGTAAAAGCACGTGAGACCGACAGGTTAGAACCAGCGTAAAAAAAAAATCGTCACATGAGGATAGTACGTTAAGATGCAAACTGCAAAACCAGGATATAAAGGAACAGAGCAAACAAGCCAACAGACACAAACCTGAAAAAAGTGTCACAATACTATCAGTGGCTGCTGGCACTAACTATGACGCTTTCTTGCAATCTTTTCTATATTTTCCAAGTTTTCTACAATGAAAGTGAACTTTGTCTTTTTGTAATCTGGGAAAGAAAACAGGTTTAAAAGCTTGACAATCCAGCAGCATGTTATAATAAATCATGGTTAAGGGAACACCAATAAATGCACTCATGAGCTTACTTCCTGATGTCAATGCCAGCTCGAACAGAGAAAATGATTTGAAAATGTTAAGGCACAGATCTTGATATGCACCCCTGTCTTTCAGGGCCCTCGGCATTTAACACGTCTGGACCAGTCACTGTGGGTGCTCCGAAAATCTCCAGCAGTGTGGAAAGAAAGGGGCTCTCCGTGCGGGAGGTGCCTGCCCACCTCTCCCTACCCGACCCCACCCCAAGAATTGTCCTGAACAGCATTCAAGACAGAATTGGGAATCTTGGGTTCTAGTCGGGGTTCTCATCTCAGGCAGGTCCTTTCTTTCCCTGGGCCTCAGTTTTCCCATCTGTAAAATAAGCAGATGGGACGTGCTGGTGGCTAAAGTCCTTTCTGGCTCCAGTATACAAAGACCCAACACAAACAGCATTCAGCACTCAGGGCTGCAGGATCTGATGAACACAGGGCAAGAGGGAGTGAGGAGAGTTTAGACTTTTCAGCCCAAGCAAACAGCTCTGGGTGGAAAGTGAGGACCAACCAGAGGCCCAGGGAATCAGCCTAAGGTCACACTGAGGGGGACGTGCTTAGCAAAGACACGTGGAGAGCTACCTCTGGCCACTGTCTCGGGGCTGTCTGGGAGGGGAAGGACAGTCTGGCCTGAAGCAGGGAAAGCACCAAAGAGTGATCTGTTTCTGTGGGGACCAAGAGTTCCCAAGAAGTGTGTGTGTGTGTGTGTGTGTGTGTGTGTATGGGGGGGTGGGGGTGGGGTGGCCACTAGACCAAGGGCTCGATGCGGAAGGGAGATAACACACAGCCAGGCTGGGTAGGGTCACCATCCCAGGCCACCTGTGCAGGACGCAGAGGAGCAAGACTCTAGGAAGTAGCCAGAAAGACTGAAATGTTAAGAAACTACCAAATCTGGATTAAACCAGAGACTAAAGTCAGGCTTTGATATGATGGCCAGGCCTCCAGGGATAAGGCAGAGGATCCTACACAAGAAGCCAAGGGGGCTGGGTTCCAGTCCCAGTCCTGCAGCTGACGGACTACATGTCTTTGAGCAAGTCCCTTTCCCTCTCTGAATTTCATCTGTCAAATGACAGTGGAGGCTCTGATGACCCAAATGTCCCCTCTACCTGGGGCATCCTAGGTGCCGAGGCTGTGGGTGTCTCACCTCTGAGCGGAGGGAGGACAATGCTACCACCGTCAGGTCCAAGAAAGAATCCCCCCAGCTTCAGAGCAGAGACAACAAAAGTGAAAGCAAAAGCCAGTGGCCAGAAGTAGATCCTTTGCCATGTCCCCAGCGGGTAGGCGTCTGAGCTTCTGGAACTTTCCCAGCACCTGGGAAAAAACACCTCAATCCTTCGAATCCTACGCTTAATTTAGAGCCGGGGGAAGAAAAGGTAAGAGCCACAGCTCCTTCCACTCCGGGCCCCTTCTAGCCCAAGAGTTCGGAGGTGTTTACCGAGAGCCCTTCAGAGGGAGGAGAGAACATTTACTAGAACAGTGACCTGGTAAAACAGGAATCCAAACAGGGGCAGGCTGCCCAGTGCAGACATCTGCCTCCAGCTCTGCCATCCCGCACACACACAGAGAAGCCCCCACGCCCTGTGAAGTCTGGAGCCAAAAGACACAGCTTGGGGGTGGGGTGGGGGAACGGGTCCTGCCAAAGTCCAGCTCTTACCACCTCTCCTGGTGGGAGAGGGCCAGCAGTCTGGCCCTCTCGCAGAATCCAGACTCTGCCCTCAGCCGGCAGCTATCTATTAATCTTCTACCTCTTATAAGGGCTCCACTCCACAATGCAGCCCCTTTTTTTCATCCCCACCCTCCCCACTAACCAGAAGGCCAGTCTTCTTTTCCCTAGCAGCTTTCTCCAGGCTCCCTGCAACTCCCATGCAGTTAGAATTGTCCTTCGAATGTGTAAATCAGATGAAACTGTTCCGAGATCTTGGATGGAACTCGTGTCTTTCTTTGCATTTTTTTGTTCAGTGATCTACACTGAAGGTGAGGGCACTCAACATTTGTTAAATGGTTCCCAGATGGCTACACAATAAAATCTCACCTGTTCTCAGCAGGGTGCTTCAAAGACCTGGCCCCCAGTGACCTAGTCCAGCACATTCCTGACTCTCCAGTCCCCCCCGACCTTGCCCACCCTCCCACACCCCATTACCTCTACTCTCCAGGCCCAGCACACCCATGCACCTTTCTACCCCGGCGCATTTGCTTATGCTGTTCCATCTGCCCAGACATCTTTCCCCACCTCCCTCCCCTGGGTTGGAGTCAACTCATTTGTTTGATATTCTGATATTTTCTTAGCAGAACTTCCTGGCTTGCCTCACCCTGAGTTATTTTCTGTCCTCTCTTCTCCCCTAAGCCCTGTAACATAACTTGCCACTGAGCACTTGCTTTGTGCTGAACGTGAATGTCTCACCCCACCCTGGGAGGTGCTCATTCCACTTTTCAGATGAAGACACCGAAGCTCAGAGAGGCAAAGTAACAGCCCATGATCTCAGTCACCCAGTCTGCGAGTAGCGAGACCTGCCCTCAGATCCAGGCAGCCTGATCGTACGATGGCCAACTCTGTGATACTTATCTCTTGTTTCCTCTGACTACCCTACCAGGCCGGGGGCTCCCTGAGGGTCCTGAACCCTGAATCACTAACACCAGGGGACAGAGGTAGCCCCTGATGAGGGAACCTCCCTTCCCAGATTCACCCCCTGCCTCCTCCCCTTTCTCTCTCTTCTCCCTTTTCTCCCACTTTGGGGAGCAGTAGGGGAGGAAGAAGTTTTGAGGAGAGGGTCTCCGTCCCATTCTATTTGGCCCCATCCATTTAGGTCAGGATCCTCATGTGAAAAGCCTCCCAAGTGTGAAGGCCAAGGGAAGGGGCCCACCGCAGACCTTTCTCGGGTCCTAGAGAAGCCTTCCTCCAGGGGGCCCATTCAAAACAAAAGCCAACGGCTAGCCCAACAGGGCAGTCCCGCCTGCCCACCTCCTCGCCTCGGAGGCCGCTCCACAAGCCTGTACTGTTCACGGAACCGTGCACCCCATTCCTCCGGGGCACCCCATGCCTTGGGTCCCAGCCAGCCTGGAGCACCCGTGCTGCTAGGCGGGATCCCACCCAGGCCAAACGCAGGCAGCCCCAGCCCTAGCGCTGCGCAGGAGCGCCAAGCGCCCACGTTCAGGTTTCCCCACCGCTGGCTGGGAAAGCTTTGGGAAGCTGTCATTCCCACTTCACAGAAGACACCGAGACTTCGATGGGGCCCGAGTCCCACCACACATTGCTCACGCTCGATTCCTCACCTTTGGCTTCTAGGACATGAAAGAAAAGAAAAAGACACTGACTCCCTAAGCGGCCTCGATTTCCAGAAAAGGAGTCTGGGTTGGCGGCTGGGTGAGCTCACGCGGGCAGTACCAGGATGGCTTCCTGAGACCTCCCGGGAAGTTCTGCTCAGGAGCCCGGGTACCTTCCGCCCCTTTGTCGAGGCCAATGGTTCGAATCCCGCGGAGGGCTGGCACCCGTCCCCACCAGCCCTGTCCCCGCCAACACCTTCCCCCAGCCCAGGCCGGCTGGCCCGCTGGGACGCCGAGGAGGCGAGGCGTGCCGCACCCCGGGGCGCGGCTCCAGCGGGCGCCGGCACGGAGTCCTCCAGGTGGCAGATCCCGGGCAGGAGGCTCTTAGATGGACGGACGGACAGGCCGGGACCGCCCTCGGCCCCCTTCCTGGGCCCCAGCCGGGAACCCACAGAGACTCGGCGGGCGCGGTGGAGCGGGAGGCACCGCGGCGCAGACTCACCCGGACGCCGAACGGTCGGGATCCGTCTCGGGCGGGGTGGTCCGGGGCTGGGGGCTCCGCGGCCCCCGGCCCTCCCGGGCTGCCTCCCGGGGCAGGGGGCGGAGGGCTTCTCGGCCGAGGGAGCGCGGTGGCGGCGAGGGCGCACAGCCCGCTCGGGGGCCGGGAGGCGGACGCAGGGAGCGCGGCCTCCGAGCGCGGGGTGCGGGGAGCGCCGGAGGGAGGGACCCGGCAGGCCGAGGGCGGTGCCGGCCCCGAGCGGCCTCCAGCCCCGCGAGGCGCCGCCCACCAGCCGACCCTCCCTCCCTGCCATCACCCCCCACCCCCACCCCGAGGCCCGGGCAGCCGATGCCTGGCGTCCGCCGGGAAGTACACCGAGCCTCCCCCCAGCCCCAGCCCCACCCGCACCCGCACTCAGAGTTGGATAAGAAAAGGGAAGACGAGGGCGATCCCCGACACCCACCTCCCCACAGGAGCCGCGGAATTGGGCAGGAAGGGATGGAGGGGCGAGAGTGTCTCGGGCTGGGAGTCCGGGTTTTTACGGCTTTAAGTAGAGCAGGAGACACCCCCCCCGCCCCGGTCCCTGCCCAGGCAGGGGGGCAGAGGCACCGCCCCGCGGGTCGGCCGCTGCGCCTTTACCTGGCGGCGCTCTCACCTGGCCGCCCAGCTCACCTGGCCGCCCAGCTCACCTGGCCGCCCAGCTCACCTGGCCGCCCAGCTCACCGGCAGCTCTCCACCTCCTTCTCCCCGCCGCCTCCCTCTCCACCCTCGGGCGGGCTCGGGGCGCAGGCAGCCGCCCGCACAACCCAGGGCTGGCGCCCCGCGAGGTGACCGACGGGCGGAGGTAAGGGAGGAGGAAGCGAGGGTTTAAAAAGCGGGTCAGCTCACACCCGGGTTCGGGCTCCCCAGCCCCTCCCGGGCCCCGGGGCTGCCCTTAGGGACGCGCGCCTGGGTGCGGGACGGGGTGGATCCGGCGCCTCCAGGCCGGGTGCTCGCGCCCGCGCCCAGGATGGGGGCGCCCTGCCCGAACCCCCCCTCCCCCCGGTGGGGGCCCATTCCGAGCCCTGCCGAGAACTTTCCCAGCGAAGCACCCGCGGGCGTTCTCCCCGGTGAGCTGCGACCCGAGCCCAGGCTCCCGGGAGGGTGGACGCGAGCCCGGCGCCGCTCACCTGCGGCCCTGCCTCCGCCGCCTCCCTGGAGCTTTGCCCGGGAACCCCGCGGCTCCGGCGCCAGGACTAGGGTGGGCGGATTCAAAACAGCGAGGGAGGCGCGCTCGCCTCCCTCTGAGATTGTTTTGAACTCCAGGCGAGCTCAGGCCCGGGTTCCCTTTCCAGGCTCTCGGTGAGTGTCCAGCCCTTTTAAGTTCAAACCTAAGAGAAGCCCATCCACAGCTGGCCGCGGGCCAGAGGAGTGCGCCGAGGCCGGAAGGCGCCCCCTACCGGGAGTCCTGCGCATCCAGGGCGGAAATAGACCACCTGGAGGTAAAAGGAGGACAGGTTCACTGCCAAACCGCCCACTCCACGCAAACACACGGTCTCCACGTGTGTATACCTCCAGAGTTGTCACACGCAACTCTTTTTTTCCACTGTTGCTTCTTAGCTCCCGTAGTTACCAGTTAAAGAGGACCCCGGTGTCCAGAGAAAGCAACTTTGGAGCTGTCTTGTGATTTGGAAAGTATTCAGGAAACAGAGTAAGGAGTCTCCATAACTATAATAACCACCATTCCTCACATCCTTAGTATGCATGCCCCCTGCATCTTCTTATTTAATCCTCAATTTAATCCTCATGACAGCCCTGAGGCACTTAATAGTAATCCCCACTCGACCCAAGAGAAAGCTGGGACTTACAGAGGTGGGCTCATCACACAGCTGGGAAGTGTCTGAGCTTGGAACCAAGCTGGCCCGCTGCAGAGCCTCTGCTTAGCTGTCTGTGCATGCTCTCTACCTGGAAAGAAGATTCCCCTGCCTTCCGGTCTGCCATTCATGAAGAGAACACAAGTCCAGCCCTCTCACCCTGGGCCCACTGCCTGCACTGTGGTGTAATTCTCACGTCTGCCTCCCACTCTCCTTGAGGATAAGCACTCACGCCTGCTGATCTCAGGAACCCCGTTATTCTGCACCCTACACCCAGTGCCCTGTGGCTGCTTAATAAATATTTGTTGGATGAATGAAAGCCCCACATAATAACACATTATTTTAGCAAACAAGGAGAATGCTTTTTGTGAGCAGGTACCTGTCATAAGACGCTCCCATTTTGAGAGCTGTGGGTTTCCACGCCAAAGTTTAGATAATGAATTTGAGATCCTTTCCAGACTCCAAACGAGTGACAGGAAGTAGTGAAGTAGCTCTCAGATAAGACCAGGAATCTGGTTTTTGTTTCAGCTGCAAGACCCATTCCAGGGAGGCCTGGATTGGGGGTGATGCGTACAGACCGCAGCTGCAGCTCCTACCTGGAGGCAAAGAGCCTCAGTACTTTTCCACGCCAGGATCCACCCCCCACCCCCCGCCCAGACCCACCCCATTCTGCAGCAAATGCAACTGGGCAGGGCCTATCTCAGAAAATCATCTTCAAAATGTTCCTTTTAAGCAGGCTTACCCTGGCTAATCTAGGGAGAGGCTGGAGAAACTCTCAGCTGAAGCTGAGCCCAGGCAAAACCCAGAAGTTGGCAAAGAAAGTAGCTTTCTCCTTGTCATCCTCCCCTTTACAGCTCTCATTCTCTACATGGTTAGTTTTTCTGAAGCTTCCCAGGTTCTTTATGCCCCTTTCAAGAGCCTGACTTAAGTTAACTGTCAATTTATGCTACTAGTGTCAGCTGACAAGAGCCTGAGATGTGACCCTGGGGAAAAGACCCAAAGAAATGAATCTTGATTGGTGAAGTTTCTGTTATAAGTTACCATAACAGGTAGTGAGGAAGATGACAAGTTACCATTTGCTGAGCTCTAGGTTTCTAAGTGCTCTGACTACATTGGATCATTTGATCCTCACAACAGCTCTAGAAGGAAGTTAGTATTTCAGTTTTTCAGGTGAAGCTGGTAAGACTCAGAGAAGTTATGTATCTGGGTCTGCTAGCAAGTGGTAGAACCAGGGTTTGAATTGGGGTGTGACTGAGCTAAAACCCTTGCTCTTAACCTCTATGCTAGGAGCTCCCATCTAGCTGGGAAATAATGCCCCCCCAAATGGATCTATATCCAACTTTGTAGGACCTGTGAGTGCTACATTACATGGCAAAAGGGACTTTGCAGATGTGATCACATTAAGAATCTTGAGATGGGAAGATTGTTTTAAGTTAGCCAGGTGGGCCTGATGTAATTATTAGTGTTCTTTGAAGAAGGAGGCAGAAGGGTCAGAGTCAAAGAAGGAGATGTGACCGTGGAAGCAGAAGTTGGAATGATGCAAT
Source organism: Myrmecophaga tridactyla (assembly GCA_004026745.1). NCBI lineage: Eukaryota > Metazoa > Chordata > Mammalia > Pilosa > Myrmecophagidae > Myrmecophaga > Myrmecophaga tridactyla. The sequence continues at coordinate 18,002 of PVIY010034149.1, forward strand.
TGTTGGAAAGGGGCAGTGAGCCAAGAAATGCAGGCAGCCCATAGTAGCTGGAAAAGGCAAGGAATGAATTCTGCCCTGTCCTGCCCAGAAGGAATGTAGCTCTGCTGGCACCTTGATTCTAGCCTCATTAGGCTTCTGGCCTCTAAAACTGTAAAATAATAAATTTATGTTGCTTTCAGCAGCTAGGTTTGTTACAGGAGCAACAGGAAACTAAAATACCCTACAAACTCAGCCATGTGGGCAGATGTTTATTTCACCTGCCCTTTCAACTGACAGTCCCTATAAAGCCCTTCTTACAAGAAGTGCCGTGATATAGCTTGGAGAGGAAGCAGGATTTAATCAGATTTGTCTTTGGTTCCAGAACCCTCTGCCATTTCTGAGCTGTATGGTCTTGGGCAGAAACTGAGCCTCAGTTTCCTCATCTGTAAAAAACAGTGACACTAATGCTTTTCAGGACCAAGATGATTAAGTGAGCCAGAATGTAACAAAGTGCCTTGTAAGTGGTCCAGTGTCAGCTGGACATGAGGTGTTGGGGGCATTAACTGTCCAGTTCTGAAAGTCTGGATACTAAGAGGCAAGGATTTATATTTTTATTCAGACTGATTGAGAGGGTAACTATTTAAAAATATTAATTACACTGGCCCTGACCAGTAACTGGACCCCAGGCTGGCATTCTACTACTTTTCTAGGCATACAAGTACCAGTGAAGCTGGAAAATCTACTTATAGGAAATGTCATCATACTGAACTCACTCGAACGTGTGCTCAAGAACAGTATGTTCTGGGAACTTCACTGCTGATTATTTGTGATGGTAAAAAATTACTACCTAAGCACCAACCAATAGGAGATATGTTAGATAAATTATGGTGCAATACCATGCGGGAATACTATGCAGTCACGAAAAAGAATGGGGTAGAGCTCTGTGATATGGAAGAATGTCCAAGAGGTGTCATTAATTGAGAAAAGGAAGAGATTACACATTATGATACCATACCAGTGGTTTTTAAAAAAAGATGTAGATACATAGATGTTTGACTATGCGTAGAAGTATATAGAAGGAATCAAACCAATCAGTAATTATTGCCCTGAGAAATTGAGAAGAAGTATGTGTGTGTGTGCGCATGTGAATGTGTGCCAGGGGGAGGTAATTTTTTTTAGGTATGCATGTATTAATTTAATAATAAAAAACTAAAAAAACAAAACAAAACAAAAGTTGTCTAGGAACTGCCTATCTTGTCCACCAGGAGCTCACCCTCCAAGCACGTGCCACCGTGTCTTCCTTTGCTTGCCATGCTCATTCCCCCCTTCCCTTGCATGGCTCTGAGCAGGTGAACCCCCTCTTCCTACCTGCTCATTTCTCAATGCGCGAGGAGCTGAGCAATGTCTCCACTGTATGACTCTTGCCAAAGTCAGCAGGAAATCACACATGTGTCCATGTAACCTGGCCTTCGTCTGGAACAGCTCGGATTAGTCACTGGGAAGGGACGGCTGCCTCTTGTGTGCAGGTTCTTGGCTGTGACGAACTGGCCTAACTCTTCTGAAGGTTGAATCAGGTCTGCAAGGCAGAGAAATCATGCACATATGATGCATAACCAAATGCGACCATTAATTTTGCTTTCTTGAAAAAATGTTAATTCAAGAAATATGTCTCTACCTGAGTTACTGATGAAGTGGACCTGTGTCCACAGGTCAGGCAGCCTGGGATGGAGCTAGTGGGGTCTTTAAAGTATTAGGGTACAGGTTCTTAAGACTGTTCAGAGAACCAGCAATTGTACCACTTTAGCACCCCCACTCTCCGTGGTGCTCCATCCCCTAGAACCTTCTCTCTAGGCCTCCTCATGTCTGCAGCTCATTGAGTCATTTCCTAACTGGTCTCCTGCTCCCAAACTCTCCCCCTTCAATCCATTCTCCATGTTGCAGAGTTGACAACGTAAAATGTCCTCTGCATCGAGTCCAGGCTCCATAACAAGAACATGCAATGTCTTCATCATTGCGGGCTGGAGAGTTAGGGTGCTCTCTGCCTCGTTACTCATCACCCCCTTACATTCCATATCCTGCCACCTTCTCTTCCTGTGACTCTCCATTTCATCAGTGTCGACACCTTTCCCAGAAGCTCCCTGTAAACTTCCTTGATATCTCCTTGGCTGGAAATGGATCATGAGCCTATTCCAAAACCCATCACTGGACCTTTAAGAATGGTGTGGACCCTCAGGATTCACCCAGAGTCACTGAGGGCCAGGCAGACCCCTGGACCAAACAGAAGCTCTGCCAACAGGGAGAAGCGGCCAAGGGCTGTTGGGAGACCCCGGACTCTCACCCCAGGCAGGCACCCTGGGCTATGGGGAGGCCACCATGTCTGGCCATGTGCACACCTAAACAGGGAAGTCGGCTACAGACAGAGCAGGAGACAGAAGCTGGCTGGGTTGCTGCCAACCTTCCAGTTCACAGTTCTGAGCAATATTCCTGTGTTTTTCCAACAAGTTTCCTTTTCTGCTTAAACCAGTCTGATGAATTTCCTTTTGTTACAACAAAAGGACCCTAAAAGTGTCCCTTTGAAGCTTTGGAAAGCAACCAAGAAGAAGTGCCAGAGTCCAGGCATGGAAGTCCTGATCCCCTCCTACTTAACTAACTGCATTATATAAACCACTGCAGCAGCGAGAGGGCCTTGCATAACTAGAATTCCAAGAAAAGTCAAAAGCAAAATGGGAAAAGTAAATGGCGACAACAAGTGGACGACATTCGTACGATGCAGGCGAAGGGCCAGGTGCTATGCTATGTCCTGTACAGGTGTTTACTCATTCAATCGTCATCATAACCACATCAACAAGGTACTAAACTGCACGCCTGTTCCTCCCTCCCCCACCTCCCTCCTTTTCCAGAAGAGGAAACAGAGGTGCAGAGAGGTTAAGCGACTTGACCAGGGGCGCTCAGATGCTGAGAGGCGGGATCTGGATGTGGACCTCACCTGGTAAATGTAATTGGTACGTTCCATAGCAATGCAAGGTGTTAATAATAGGGTGGTATGTGGGAATCCCATATTTTATGCTTGATTTTTCTGTAACCCACAACTTCCACCTGGAGTCTGGCTTCACCTGCATCGTACCTGGCTTTCATGTAACTGACGCTTGTAAGGTCCTTAAAACGGGATTCCTTAACCCAGGTCTGGAGGATGGGAATAAACCTGGGGCTAGAGATTCTGCTTCCCCTGGCTGAGAGGGGCCAAGGGAGGGCACAACGGCCTCTTCCCCACCTGCCGAGATGCTGGTCACCCACTCATTCTGCACAGCTACCAGAGTATTTTTCTCTGATGAAAGTATTTTTCTCCTTTTGCTCTTTCCAGACAGTGGCTTTTCCTATCTTGGGGAAGTCGGATTCAGCAGAGAAGCAGACACCATGCTTTTGAGTTTCAAGGGCCTACACTTTGGGGTTGCGAGAGCCTAGGCTTCAAGTTCTCCAAGTGGCTGCCCTGGAAAACTCTGGGCATAAACTTTATGGCAGTAACAAAAGGTTTGGGAGGCTGAGCAAGACTAAGAGTCATTTCCCTTGACCCACTTGAGATCAAGTTTTCCTGGGCTGGGGGTCCAGGCAGGCAGGCAAGCAGAGGAGAGGGGGTAGATATTCTCTGATGCAGCCAAAGCAGAGGCCTTTGGCTGGCTTCATGAGTGAGTGTGGTTTAGGAACAATCCCAGGAGAATCCCCACTCCTGACCCAGCATGGTGCAGAGAGATGTGGCCACGTGGAGTGATTGGCAGATGGGGCTATGGCTGCCTAGCGGAGATTTTCCAGGCCCTGCAGGGGTCAGGGACCAGCCAGTGTCTCCTGTGTCTCCAAGAGGAGGGCAGAAGAAGCTGAGAGGAGAGAGAGAGGGAAGCTGGGCACAGACGGGGGTCTCAGGCTATCTAGGAAGATAACATTTACAGTCTGGAAGACAGAAGTGAGGCCATCTCAGCAGGTGCCAGAGAACACCAGACTCTGCCCCTCGTCCAGGCCTTGGCACTTTGTGAACCCCACAACTACAAATGCAGATAAAACCTAGGGCGAGAGGTAGGAAGACCTGGAAAAATTATGATTAAGTTTCATCCACCCAGCAGAATGAGCCCTTGAAATAGACCTTAAACCTAGCTTCTGTTTGTTTTTTTTACTGGAGAAGTTGTGGGTTATAGAACAATCAAGCTTGAAATACAGGATTCCCATATACCACCCCATTATTAACACTTGCATTGGTATGGAACATTTGTTACCATTGTTGAAAGCATATTTTTATAATTGTAGAATTAACTGTAGTCCATGGTTGAACTTAGGGTTCACTGTGTTGTGTAGTTCCATGGATTTTTTTTTTTAATTTTAATTCTGGCAACATATACGCCACCTAATATTTAAACTTTTAGCAACATTCAAATATATGATTCAGTGCTGTTGATTACATTTACAATTTGTGATACTGTCACCACCATCCATTACCAAAACTTTTCCATCATCCCAAATAGAAAGTCTATTGGTTTTAAGCCTCACCTCGCTATTCCTTACCCCACCCCCATCTCCTGATAGCCCATGATCTAGATTATGATTCTACAACCTTATTCTGATTATTTCATATCAGTGAGATCAGATAGTATTTGTCCTTTTGTGTCTGGCTTCTTTCACTCATGATGGTGTCTTCAAAGCTCACCCCTGATGTCGCACGTTTCAGAACGTTCATCCTTTTTCACGACTGAATAATATCCCATTTGTGATACTGAATATATACCACTGAATATATACCACATTTTGTTTATCGAATCATTGGTTGATGGACACTTGGGTTGCTTCCAGCTTTTGGCGATTGTGAATCATGCCATTATGAACATTGGTGTGAAAATATCTGATTGAGTCCCTGCTTTCAATTCTTTGGGATATAAACCGAGAAGTTGGATTGCCAGGTCAGATGGTTATTCTAAACTTAACTTTGAAGAACTGCCAACCTGTCTTCCCAGCAGCTGTACCATTTTATGTTCCCACCAACAGTGAATGAGTGTTCCTATCTCTTCACATCTTCTCTAACACTTGTTACTTTCTATTTTTTTAAAATAGTAGCCATTCTCCTGAGTATGAAATGGTATCTCATTGTGGTTTTGATTTGCATTTCTCTGATGGCTAATGACGTAGAGCATCGTTTCATGTGTTTTTTCTCTCATTTGTGTATCTTCTTTGGAGAAATGTCCATTCAAGCCCTTTGCCCATTTTAACTGGGTTATCTTTAAACCCAATTTTTTAAAAATTAAAGTTACATTTCTTGCACACTTCAGGGTGTGGACCAAATGTTCCTTGCCCTTTCCCTGCTGTCCTCAAGGGGCTTTGCAAGCTCCACTCTGCCCCCTTGTACACTTCTGTGTGAAGGAAGGAGGCTAACAAGCCTCCTGCTGGCAGGGATGGAGCCCAGGTATGAGATTCACTTTGCTGTGCCATTTCCAACAGCCCACCAGGTTCCCCCTTCTCCCATTCAAGCTGTCCTGCACTCTCTTCTCCCACAGAAAAGGCTCCCAATCTTGATACTGCAGGGTAATGTAGCTACTAGAATAGTGCATGGCACATAGTAAATGTTCAATAAAAACGTGTTGACTGAATTAATTAAACTCTCTCCTGCCTCCCTCCTAGAGCTTCTGCAAGGTTCCAATGAAAAAGTCTATGAAACTCGCTATGACTGAGGGAGCACAGAAAATATTGGGCTCACTGAAACCCAGAATACAGCTGTATAAGCTGACATTTCTCAAATTAATTTTACAGCTACGTAAGTATTTCTGATAGCCAGAAACTGGAAACAACCCAAGTATCTGTTAACAAGAGAATGGTTAAATTGCAGGACATCTAGCCCATGCAAGACTACCCAGCAATAAAAAGGAACAAATGATTGATACATGTAATAACTTGGATGGAGCTCATGATTTTTATAATAATGCTGAATATTAAAAAAATCCAATCTCAAAAAGTCACATATGGTTTCCAGTTATATAACATACTTGAAATTATGAAATAAATTCTAGAGATGAAAAACAGATTCATAGCTGCTAGGGGTTTGGGAGGGGTCTGCGAGGGGGCTGACTGCAGCTGTAAAGGGGCAGCATGAGGGAGTCTTGCGGTGGTGGAATTTGCTTGTTCTGATGTTGTTCTACTGTTATGCAAAATGTTCCATTGGGGGAGGCTGGGTGAAAGGTGCACCAGGCTTCCTGGTAATATTTTTTCCATTTTCCTGTGAATCTATAATTATTTCAAAATAACAATTATGAAAAATAAATACATAGGGACATGGAGAAGAAAAGAATGATCTGAAGCATGTGTAGCATAGAAATGGTTAATTTCCCAATATGACCAGAGGAGGTGAGAAACTCAGACCTCGGTCTCAAGCTGGCAGGGAACAAAACTATTTTTCTCTCACTTCCTGGTCATACGAGCCCTATTTTGCTGGGTGGCAGAAAGTCTTCCCTTCCTCTTTTACTGGGGTTGCAACTAAGTTCCTAGAGCTTTATGTAGTGCCAGCTCCCCAGGGGTGACATCTAGAAGCTGCCCCACCCACCCCCGCACACGGGCGTCCACTGAGACCTCCTTGTCCCCAGGCTGGCTGTTAGCTGTTGGGTCCCTCACCCCAGCTCCTACCCCATGCTGAGCCCGAGGGGAACCTGGCAGGACAGCAGGCTCAGACCGCCACCTGGCATCCCCTGGATCACACACAGGCCTCAGATGTGTTTTGTTCGACCCATATAGTATTTTCTAATTAGTTGCCAAGATTTAAAACGGGGGATTTCCCCATAAAAATCCAGAGATCTGCCTTCTAAAGTCTCCGATCTGGTTGCTCTGGGCCCATGTCCCGCCGCATCTGACTGAGTAGTGGCTGTCCCTTTAGACTGGGCATGCCCTCCTGGGCTTGCTGCAGTCCCCACCGTTCCCTCTTGTCACACTTGGCCTGGGTTCATTCAGTAACAAGACCTGCCTGGCCACTGCAGACACTCAAGCTGGCAACTCTCAGTCTTCCCCCACTTCTGTGCCATTTTGTGTCTGGGATAATTTTGCTCCTCCTGCCTCTTGCTGGGGTGCAGGGAAAGGTTCTGGGGCAGCCCCAACCCCGCCTGCGTAGATACAGCAGATGCCATCAGAGCTGGTCTCACTGCCCCCTTGCGTCTCCCTGGGCTCCATGCGGCAAAGGCCCCCAGTGGGGACAGGGCAGGACTCTCCTTTTAGTTTTCCTTGCTTCCTCTCAGACTCCCCCACCTCCTCCTGGTCTGGGATGCCTCTGTCTGGTCTTGAGGGTCAGGGAGCCTTGCTAGGCCATCACCTCCAAAATCTGTTCTTTTGTCTGCATAGGCGAGTCCTTTCTGTTTCCCCTGATTTCCTAGACTTTTGAAACTCAGATGTTGAGAAGGGACTATGCGTCCCTCTTTTTGCTGTGTCATCCCTTCCAATTGAGGGGATGGAGAGGATCTTGGAGCAATAGGAAATGCTAGGAATGAAAAACACAAGAATCAGTTAATTTAAAACCTCACCCTTCATTATCTTTCTACATGCTGGGAACTGTGCTAAAAGCTTCACAGGCATCATCTCATTTCAAATTCAAAGAGGAAATGAGACTCAGAAAGGTGAAGTGCTTGTCCAAGGTCAACAGCCAGTGAGGGCAGGCTGGGATTTGAATCTGGAGCCAATACTCTTAACAACTCAGTTCCCTAAAGAATGGCTTTATTTCCTGGCCTCTCTGCTCCTGTACTGGAGGGCTCTGCCCTCCCTAAGGGGCAGGGCCTAGTCCAATTCCCTACCTGCGTGAAAGTGAAAGGCCATTGGCTGAGCTTTTCCTAAGACCCACCTCCTCAGGGCTGTTTCTGGCCCCAGTATATGTCTGTTCCCCAGCTAATTGGCAGGATAGTGGTGACTGACAGGGCACTGGTTATTGATACCATGAAATATATTGACCCTTGACAGCCACTTGACCCTCAGCGTGTGAAAGTCCAGGCAGCCAGAGCAGATCGGACCCTTGGAGAAGAGCAGGGATAAAAATGGAAGGATGAAATAAGAGATTATTGAGTCAAAGAGTTGGCATATCTAGTTTTAGGACAGTGTAGGGGCTGCTGTCAGTTTGTATATCAGTGGCCAGCCTTGCAAGCTGGAGAAAGCCATTTCTACAAAAATCTAATTGTAATTCAGAGCTTCGAGGGCCACCCTGCTTTTTCAGCTCAGCTCCCTGCGTGCCCTTGCCCCGCCATCCGTCTGGCCACCTCTCATCCCAGGCCATGCTAGCTGGCAATCTATGAGCTGGGTGGTCCCTGGGGCAGGCAGCACCCACTGCCTCCCTGGGAGCTGCTGTCTCTGGGCACCTTGGCACCAAAGCCTTCCTCCATTAACTTTCTGAGGGCACCTGCCAAGCCACCTGTCCAGCCAGCCCCCTGCCTGCTCAGGCTGGGCAGCCCAGGTCATGCCCTGCCCACCTGGCTGGGAGCCATGACTCAAACTCAGTGCAGCTGCGGGGCAGACGGAGTCCACCCCACGCCCTTGGGTTTTTCTCAGGCAGGGCATCCAGCTTCCCCTCTGTGCCATTTGAAAGCTCTTTCCCCAGTTGGCTGGAAAGAGGGAAGAGATATTTATTTTAATTAATGTATGTATTAGTTAGGGTTCTCTAGAGAAACAGAATCAACAGGGAACACTTGGAAATATAAAATTTATAAAAGTGTCTCACTGCAGAGTCCAAAATCCACAGGGCAGGCTGTGAAGCCGACGACTCCGATGGAGGGTCTGGATGAACTCCACAGGAGAGGCTCACCAGCCGAAGCAGGAATGGGACCTGTCTCCTCTGAGTCCTCCTTAAAAGGCTTCCCGTGATTAGATTTAGCATCACTCATTGTAGAAGACACGCCCCTTTGGCTGATTACAAATGGAATCAGCTGTGGATGCAGCTGACGTGATCATGACCTAATCCTATGAAATGTCCTCATTGCAACAGACAGGCCAATACTTGCCCAATCAGATAAACAGGTACCACAACTTGGCCGAGTTGTCACATGTCCCTAACCGTGACAGTCCACCCCTTGTCAACTTGGCACCTATATATATATCACCTTAAACCATACTTAATTTCCAAATGAAAACAAATAAGCACACATTTTTTTCTTTTACCTGACAATACTCAACTGTCCTGCATATAACTGGAAACACATTAAATCTCTCCGGAATAGGGCGCAAATCCTTGGGCAACATTCATTCTCAAACTTGATATCTTACAACTTAAATAGTATAACATGAACAAAACAGCATTACAGTCCTCGTTTCTGTAACTGATCACATGGTCGAAGTTCATATTTATCACTTCCTTCTTCCACTACCCATTCCATGTTCCCTTTACCCTCAGCAAGCACTTCAGCTGGCCATGGTTCTTTGCCTGGTGGGGTGACCCAAACCTTCATTCCTGAAGTTTCAG